>OY744483.1:313886523-314128840 GCA_963556165.1 Tipula helvola
GAGGAGGAAAAGAGATTATTTGTCTTAAAATCATCTATCTCATTCCTCTCTAGTTTTTTATCTAATGGTATTACTATTTTATTGATTTTTTTTCTAGACATGTATTGAATTTTTCCCAGTCAGTTGCTCCATAATTAAGGATCTGTCTTGTGGGAATTCTTGGAATTCCAAAATTCAATGATAGCTTTAACTCTACTGGTCTATGGTCAGACTCAAAATCAATTGTTTTGAGGTTATGGTAACTTTGATGATCAAAGTGAATGTTTAAATCATCAGATAACAAGAAAATGTCAAGTATGATTCCATACCGCTTCTATGATATGTTGTAGTATTCGATCCTATCAATTTGATTTTATTAGATATGCAATCATTTCTAAAATCTTTATTAATAATTATATGTAGATAATATGTACAGTATTGTTTTGACATTTTTTTTTCTACGGTAACCTTTAGGTTTTATATAGATTTGTGTTTGATATAATAGTTTTAATATAAATGCACTGCGGCAACTTGGTAGTGAGGATTGATATCCCCCGTATTTTTTTTTGTTGTGCTCTTAAATCTTAAAACTATTATTTACAATATTTACAACGTACGAACTATCTTAACGCTACCTTAATCCTAGAATACAATGCTAAGCGCAATAAAATGTATGAGCGTGAACTTTACTGATTGATTTAAAGTGGCTGTTGAAATTGAGGGTGCTGGACAGAGTGACGCCTATAGATACTTTGCCTCCTTTGACACCGTGATATTTTCGCCATTGGTGGAAACGTGCACCGCCTTGTTGTTTTTGTAGTTTTGGTGGGGGTAGAAATAGACCAGTTGGGTTTTTGTGGCATTGTGGATTCTGGCAGAACACTGCTACTCACTGTAATTGCTGGAATATACAGTTGTGTCGTTGGCATATGCTTGGAACCTGGTGTAAGGCTGCGCAGGGGCAGGTATGTCATGCATAAAAAATATGTATAGTAAAGGTCCCAGCACCGATCCCTGAGGCACCCATGCTGCGATTTTTTTGATTTCAGAGTTGTGCCTATTGATCACGCAGACAAAGAACTCCTTTCTTCTAAGTACGAGTTGAGTAATATGATGAGCACCGGATTAACCCCATCAAACGCTTTCTGGATGTCCAAGAATGCTACCGCCGTGATCTTACGACGTGCCTTGGCTCGTTCGAGGTCATTCAGGAGACGCATCATTGCGTCCGTTGTCGACCTATGGCAAACAAAGCCAAACTGCTCCACCGGGATCAAGTGCTGAACCGCCGACCAGAGCCTACGGTGGATCACTCTTTCCACCAGTTTGCTAAGTCCACACAGCAGACTTATGGGCCTCGTGTTTTCCGGGGTGCCTGGTTTGCCGGTTTTGGTAATTGCTACCATCTTGGAGAGCTTCCAACATTTGGGAAAATATGCATAAACCAGAATGGCATTTGTTATCTGTACCAGCTGTACGATAGCCGAGATTGGTAGATTTTTGATTGCCCCGTTAGAGATACAATCTAGGCGATTTTTTATTTTTTAATTGTCCTACAATGTTTGTCATCTCCGCGACATTAGTCGCTTCCGGATGTATCGCAAAAGGGCATGTTTGGTTTGCTATGAAACCGTCCGTCTGGTCTATTAATCCTTGATCCTCAGTACGTGACCTATCGCCGAAAATTGTTTTGTCCATCAGGGCCGTCTAGCACCATGTTTAACTTTTTCGTTGGTTTGATGGTTCTTATGTATTTATATATGTTTGACTTGGGTCTGCGTTGCTGAGCTTTTCGTTTATCTGTTCTTGGCAAAACTGGCTGATTTTCTCAAGCACAAGCCTCGCAGTTCGGTTAATTAATGTATTGTTGTATAGAGTTGGCCAGTAGCGGTATTTGTTTCTATAATAGTTCCTGAGTTTAATCAGCTGGACTATATGAGCAGGCAGCGGTCTGGTGCTGCTCTCCATAGGCGGCACATATTTATTCGTGGCTATGCACATGATTTTTGTGAGCTTGTCAACTCTTCGGTCGATTTCCTCCGTTGAATCGATTGGCTGTTCGTTGAGCGGAGCAATTTTGTTGTGAATGTAATGCCTATAGCAAGACCTGAGTTTTTGAAGTCTAATATTCTGACACCGTCTGGACTTTGGAACAAGTGGAACCGATCCTAGGTATGAAAGACTACTGGCATATGGTCGGAGCAGAACTCGTTCAGCACCGTGACATCTTCGTCAATGTCGACTTCCTTTGCCACGACCAGGTCAAGTACTGCATCCCCGCGTGTTCCCACAAGGGGGAAGTGGATGTTGACGTTCCTGAATTGGGAGTATTCCGACAGTGTCCGGCCGCTGGTATTGATTGTCAATCTGCCCCATAAATTGTGGTGAGCGTTAAAGTCATCACAAACGACGACGGGTGGGTGAGTGCCAAGCAAACTGTGTAGGTCTTGGGCCACAACCTTCCAAAAATAGGCAGAGACTAATACGAAAGATTCGTCTTCCTCTCCCACAATTACAGAGGTAGCCGTTACTCCAGATCTCTTAATTTTGGAATTTGTTCTGTATATGACATAGTTTTCGAAAAATAGTGTATGTCGGTCGTTTAGTCTGGTTTCGTTTAAGCACACTATGCTGGGTTTATGTTGGTTTAGGAATATCGATAGTTCCTGGCGACGGGCAATATTGATTAGGCTATTGCAATTTAGGGTGACAATCTTCATTGCAGGAATTGTACAGTGAAATTGAGGTATGCTGCCTTTTGGCTAGCTACGTTCTGGATCTTGTTTAGTTGAATTAAAAATTTGGATACGTGGCTGGTGAGTGAGGTAAAAGTCATTCCGAAAAGTTCTTGCGACTTTGCAAAGAACTCACTAAGAACACTTATGGGCTGAAGGCCCTTGGCTCGGTTTTATTAAACAATTTTGCGCTGAGCATTGTTTACATTTATATTTGGTGGATTAGGTTTGTTTAACTTACCGAGTCTTTTCTGCCTCTCTGGACATTCATGGAAGCTGGCCACGCGTCCTCCGCCACAGTTGCCGCATTTCACTGGGACTGGTTTGTCTTCATTTTTGGGACAGGCACCTGGTAGATGTGATCCGGCGCACTTCACACATTTATACTACATGCTGCACCCAGCGGCAACATGCCCGAATCCTTGGCATTTACGGCACTGCGCTAAGGGGATTTTTTTTTATTCTCCCAACTGACCTTGTAGCCACAGCAACCGTTGATCAGCGTTATATTTGAATATTTGGTGTCATTTGCTTCTTTGCTAAGCTATTTTGTATTTGTTTATTTTTCTGTGCTTTTTCCTATCTAATAACTCTTGATATTTAGGACATTTCCTAAAATTTGCTGGATGTCCGGTTTGCTTACAATTAATACAGTAGGGAACCATATCTATATCTATCTTATGTAGGACACTGACCAGGACCATGCTCTGCATCACATTTGACGCATCAATAACTCATTGAACAATTGGACGCCGCATGACCATATCGCTGACAATTCTTACATTGGTTAGTTTCCTTTTTTATTAATTTTTCAAACGTGACTGCTTGATTTAATATATACATACTTAATATACAAAAAGATTGTAATATCGATCGAGGTTGCCAACTGAAGGAGCCAAGTTCTCTAGTCATAGTTGGCTTTAATGGATTGTCTCATTGTAAACTTTGTCACTTTATCAATATGCTGACTTACCTGATGATATTCAAGAGCTCCACGAACATCCTCCTCGTCAAAGCTGCTACTGATACCTTTTAGTAGAATTGTCTGCTGCTTCCATGTAGATGGTGTGTATGTATAATAATTTGCATTTCCTTGTGATATTGCAAATTATTTTTTTATGTTGTATTTTTCTTTGCCAATTATGGTATTTAATTGTTCTATTATTTGTTTGATATTTAGATTATATGCCCCTATTGGGGATGTTTTCTCTTTTTTATTAATTGTTGTATTATTCGTGGTTAATATGTCCACTGTTGATACCCTATTATTATCTTCACTTTGTTTATTTCATTTCTTATTGTTATCACCATTGATATTTTTATTATTTCTATTAATATTCTCCTTATTATTATTGCCTTTAGTATTATTAATATTAATATTATTATTGTTATTATTTGCTTTAAGTATTTTCCTTTATTTATTTGTATTCACAAATAGTAGGCTTCTATTTTCAAGTTCACTAATTTTAGGATTTGAAATAAAGCCGTCTTGTTCCAGAGCGGCTAATGCACTTGTGCTGCAATAATTTTTCGTACTAGTTTGGTACTTCGTGACCTTTTCCGCATCGTCTTCCATTTCGAAATTGGTGGTATACCCGTAATCCCCCTTGTCCCAGAGTTTCTTAACACTTATATTTATATCGTTATTTGTCGCTAGTTTTTTTTCTTTTTCTGGTTGCGTTTTTGCTTTGGTCGTTGTTGTTTTCCGGGCTCACACTGCTGTTGTTCATCATTTTGCTCATCTCAGCTAGTTGTTTAGAGATTTCCTTGTTTGATTTTGCTATCATATTTTTTAAAAAATTTATGGTTTTTTCATCTAGGAGTAGCACGCTGCCCCCCGCTTTTTTGCGAGTCATTGCTGATTTGCATGCACTGTCACTTAACTTGAACTTTTGGGACCCCAAAATGCTTATTTTATCCGTTTTTTTTTTTATTTCTATTTGTTGTTGTTTTATTATTCATTATTATTGTTTTTATTCGCATTAATCCGCAATCGGAGCGTAGAATGGTTAATTTTCTTGTATATCTATTCTTTAATTTTATTTTTTGGGAAAAAGAAAAAACAGCCGCACGTCGTCGTCGAAGTCTAAGGAGACTCCTGATCTGGAATAATTTGAGAGGTTCTAAACTAAATTTGTATTGATTTATTCTCTTCCTGCATGTAAAACCTTCACATTTCTTATAAATTTTCCAAATTAACTATTTTTATGTATTTATCGTAATAACCTGTACTCTGTAGTGATAATTTATAATCCCTGGATTTAAAATGGTAAAAGATTTGATCCTAAATAATTTGCTAAGTTCTAAACTAAATTTGTATTGATTTATTCTCTTCCTGCATGTAAAAACCTTCACTTCATTTATCAACTTTCTTTTTGTAGGCTTATTAACCAATTTTATCTGTTTATCGTAATCTTCTGTAGTGCTAGTTGATCTTGCCAGTATTTAGAATGATAAGTTATGTGACCGATATAATTTGATAAGTTCTAGTCTAACTTTGTATTGATTTATTCTCTTCCTGCATGTAAAAATCTTTACTTTCTTTATCAACTTTCAATTTGTAGGCCTAATTCACCAATTTTATGTATTTATCGTATTGACCTCTAGTGCACATGATCATGCCGGTATTTAGAATGATAAGTGATTTGATTCAAAATTATTTGAAAAGTTCTAACCTAAATTTGTATTAATTTATTCTTTTAAGGCAAGTAAAAATCATCCCTTATTTTATCAAATTTCTATTGGTGCTCTTAATTAACCAATTTTATATATTTATCGTAACCACCTTTATTGCTACTTGATCCTGTCGGTATTTAGTTTCATAAAACATTGATTCTAAATAATTTGAGAGGTTTTAAACTAAATTTGTATTGATTTATTCTCTTCCTGCATGTAAAAACCATCGCATATCTTATAAACTTTCTAAATTAACTATTTGATTCGAAATAATTTGAAAGGTACTAAACTATATTTGTGTTAATTAGTTCTACTGCTGCATTTGAAAACCTTCACTTATCTTATCAACTTGCTATTTATAGCCTTAAAAAAAATTTTAATTTTTTATCATGTTGATTATAATGCTGTCTGTAAACTAAATTTGTATTAATTAGTTCTACTGCTGCGTATATAAATTATCTTACGGTCGAAATGTCAAGGGCTGTATATACATAAAATAATGAAAATTAAAAACTTAAAAAATATTTTATTTCCATTAATCTCAAATTAACCAACGTTTATAATTTTTTTTTAACATATTCGTACAATATTTTAAGTTTGGGAAAATGGGCTTGCTTCGTTTGTCGTCAAGAAAAATATACCACGGGCTACGTTAGCACGGTTTGACGGTTCACCACCCATGTCACGGTTTTGTCCACTCGGTGTGCATACATTATTTAAAATTTCGTCGAAAGTAGCACATTGTATACTATTAAACCGTCTGGTGGGATGAATTGATTCGGCAAAGAAATGAATAGCACGTGCGTGGGCGCAACGTCCAATTAGATCATTAACACAACCAGGCTGGGAACGTCCTCCATTTGGATAGAAACTAGTATCGCCGATTGGTAAATCAAAACCTAATAATCCAGCATTTGTATGAATTACTTCAACGTATGTAGCATCTGTTGCGTCGAGACGTTGAGCAGGATTTCCAATCGAGAAAAGTGGTAGAGCTGGGTCAAGTCCAAAAATTGTGTCTATATTGCGACCCGGAATCAATTTACCAGCCATACCAGCGACATGGGCACCCAAACTGTGTCCGATCAAGGAAACAGTTTCAAACCGTAGACCACCTTGCTCGCCCAACCATTGTAAGAGCCGTGCAGTACCTTCACCAGCTAGGCCAACATTACTACGAGCAGCCACATAATTGTTTGATGGCGAACCGACAGACCAATCCACAGAAATCACATTAAAATCACCTTGTTCGTGGTAAGCATTTAGTACCAATCTATTAACAGTACCGCCAACACTACCACCCCAGCCATGAAAGATGAAACGGGTTGGATGATTTGGATTGAAATTTGAACTAAAAAGGCTTTCCGCGTTTCCGATTTGTAAAAGGTGGCCTGTGGTAGGATTTGATCGGGTAAATAGTAAAAATTGCATATCTGCTTCACCAGTAAAGAAGGGTTCAGCTTCAGCTTCTTGCATGGCCATTTTTAAATCAACATAATGAAAATGTCCATCTTCATCGGGAACCAAAACCATTTCACGATCACTGTCATTACTGAGTGGTAAAGCAAATGCTAAAATTAATAAAAATAAAAATTGAAAATTATTTATTATTGTGAAAAAATAGAAAATTAACGTAATTGTTACAAGACTTACCTGTTGCGAGCACTGCACAAAGCGCAAAAATTGTTCTCATTCTATTAGAATTCGTTGCTTATTGAGAAATGTTCGATTTGTATTGTGAGCTGTGAGCTTTATACTTTTGTAACTTTCTCGTATCTATTGGTATATACGAAATGATTTATTGTGGGTATCGCATCGGGCTTATCAATGTTTTTATTTTAGGTAATAATATGTATGTTATTTAGATAATTGTTCAATTGATAATATTTTTTGATGTTAACATATACATATCACACGGTATTTTGATTGATTAGCAATCTATAAATATGTTTTAATATTTATTTTGAGAGTCTAATCAAATTTAAGTTCAAGTGGTTTTATGTATACTGGTATTAGTTTGTACAACTGCTTATATTCGTGAAAATACGAAAATCTAATACGATTTTTTGTTTCTCAAATTACCTGGAATTGATCGTAATTTGTAATCGAATAAATATTCGTATTTTGCAATGTAGCACATAATTAATATTTTGATCTAGCTGGAGCACTTAATTATTTACACAAAAGTGTTAATACATACCCCATAGAGGCTACTAAATTTGATTTACTCTAAATTTGACATACTCTAAAGGTAATTAAATAGTTAACAATTTGTTTTAAATGAAACATAGATTCTGCAAACGTACAAATTAACGTCTGGCCCAATGTATAAAAAGTAGGGAAAGAGATGCATGTAATCTGCATCTTTACTAAATGTATCGAGCTTTTTTATCATCTACAGTTTTGTTTCACTTTAAGTCTAATCAAGCTATCGGATTCCGATCACCGATCAGATGAAAATAATATTTCAGCTAATTTTTATGTGGCATTTATCTCACTGATTCTAATATTTTGAATATATTTTGAAGTGTTCAGAAAAACCCAGTTCTTATGAAAATGCACTAATGATTTACGTCAAATGAATTTGAGTACTTTGTGAGATGCTATCGAGACTTAATTAATAAATGTAATTGGATAAATATAAGATAATTAAAGTTTCCTAATTTGTGGGCAATATCGTGTAACATTTTCGTTACTCAAACTTTTTTAAGTGAAACAGAAATAGCAGCTTAAGAGGTACTTACATATGCTTTTCTATTTTTCAAAATAAACTGGTTTATGGACTTACAATACAAAAATAGAAAGTGGTTCAATGAAATTATTTAGCGTTTATTTAAACATTTACAAAATACATTTATCCTCGTGCAAATGGACTGGCCGCATTAGTTGCAACAAAGTAAACACCATAAGCCAAACCATGTTGTGATGGTTCGGCACCCATAAGGCGAGATGGTCCACTCGATGTGCATTGGCTGTTAAGAATTTGAGCGTAACTGGCACCAGGTTGTATCCAATAAGCTATACTGTCACAAAAAACAAATAAGTTTTCGATTACATCACAGCCTCTGTTAGGTACTATAACGTTACAAGTTAGTTTTTCTATGTTTTCAGTTAGTATACAAATTTGTATCATAAAAGTTTTAAATCCTGTTTTTTTTAAATAATTTTCCCATTACTATTATTCGGGAACTTCGGTTAATAATTTAAAGTTTCAGGCAGCATACAAATATGCAAACAAATAAATTGGCTTTAGAAATATATTTGGCTGGGTCGTTTCGTGCATAATATTTATACAAAAATTCATTAAGATGTATGTATTTATAAAAAATAACAAAATTGAATAAATCTGATGATCATTCTGACGGTATCATTAGATTTATTCGAGTGAAACGCCATTAAACTAACTAACTTAATTATTGACTGATTTGTTAATGTTTGGTGTATGGAATTTAAAAAGCCGAATAATCTTTATAAAAAAAAAATAGCTACAATTATTAACTTGCATTTTAACTACCATTAAATTAACTACCATTTGATCCATATAGTGAGTTTCATGAAGCTTTCCGTTTACCAACTCCAGTTGTTCTATCGTCTTTATAGGGACTGCCGGATATACAAAATCAGGAATTTTGACAATTTTTTTAACTTTTTGCGTTCCAATTATAGAAGATATGATTAATCCTTCTAGGGCTGTATTAATTTTTGCCAACTCATCTTGCAATTTAATAAATTTCGAGTTTTGCTCATCAATGAGCCATTATGAGATTTTTGATATTTTTTCATTTTTTTTTTTCATTTCATTCCAAATATTGTTTCCATTATTGCCTGCTGTTGTATTTCATCAGAAACCGTTGGATTTTGTGGCAAAGAATTGTAAAACGGAATTGCAATTCCTATTTCAAGTATTTCAAAATAATTACGTAGATTTTTGAATTTATTGCCAAATATATAAATATTATTATTTACAACTGATACATAATTAAATTTAATAATTTCTTTTGTTTGTAATAAAACGTAGCAATTTATGGTCCCATTATCAATTCCAAAATTTTCAAAATAGTACATTGTGTCATTAGGATTAAAAGTGATACTTTGTTTGACGAGCAATTATATTTGCATGCGAGGCGAAGCGCAGCGTAGCCGAACAAAAGCAAAGATTGCGAGTCAAACAAAGTCACTTTTAGTCCGAATAACACATACTATTTTTACTCCAACGAAGAGTTCATGTCGTGTAGGTTGTTAATTACTAATTATACGAGTAAGTACAAATTATGTAATTAAAACTTCAAAATTGAAACTAATTTTGTTGAAATATTTTATGAAACTAAGGAGGTCATGACTTGTAACGATTCGGTACTACGGCGGCTGATTCTTTTAGGATGCTCATAGTTAGATTTCTACCTATTATCTTGCACTTTAAACCATAATTTTTTTTTTTTCATAATTTCATATAAAATATTAGATAATAAAATAAAATAATTTGATCGATGGAAAAAATAAATATAATTAAGAGATAAGAAAAAAAATTTTTTTAAATTGTAACGTTTATTGTAATGCATTTGATTTTTCTTTGGTAAAATTTAATTTGATCCCTTGTCTAAAAGAAAAGAAAAATAATGATAATAAAGAATTAAAATATAAGAAAGTAACATAAGCAACCATAGATAAGGAAATGATATTGTATTAAGATTTCTCAACTCACACCTTCAACAAGATGCAGCGTGCGAAATGCAATTTTTGTGAATTTTGATGAGTGGACATTTCCCACGTTAGCGGTTTGTTGAAGAAGTGAGTAGAGAAAGAGGAAAGGAAAAGATAAAAAGGGGATTGTGAGTTTGATTCTTGGACCGAATGGTCGAGTTTGTTTTCCGGAAAAAAATTGGAAAAAATAAATTCAACATGTAAGAAAAAAAAAAGGATTGAAGTTGGGATTGTGGGACCGAACGGTCATGTTAGAATAAGATTGTTTTTATTTATTTTTTTTGGAAAAAAAAAAAAAGTTATTATAAGAGTGAAAATACCTAAATGTACTTAAGAAATTCGGTTTGTAAAGTTTCACGATAATAAAGTAAACCAAAATGTTTTTAAAGTTATTTTAACCTTAGTGAAATAAAGAAATATTGTTGTAAAGTTTCACGATAATAAAGTAGAGAATAATGTTTCAAAGTTATACATACGTCGCGTAATAAAACCAATTATAAGCAAAAAAAAAAAAAATATACACGGTGTATTTATTTAAGTAAGAAAGAGAAAACGACAGGGGTTCATCTAACATCCACAGTGGAAAGGCCCACGAGTCAACCAACCATTTTTGAGGGTGAGGTACCGACACAATTTTTTTTATTATATATATCAATACATATTAATCATAGTTAGTTAAAAGATATTTTGTTGAGTTTTTTTTATGTTCTCTGTTACACTCAGAGAAAAAATATGATTGAGCTAATCATAAAAGTGACCATCATATTTATGATGAGATGCAATGATTAAGAGAATCATACCTTGATGTATACAATTATATATAATGATTGTATCTACAAATAAATAATACATGTTATCATGCAAAATATTATTGAATTAACCATATCTATGATTACAGGTATCGTTATTATAATCGAAAGCATCAATAAATTAATTGAATTTATTATATGGAGCTGATAAAGACAATCAAATGTTGTGATAGTTGATACCATATCAATTAATGGAGTACACTACATGCTTTGATAGTAGCTATTGTACCAATTATATTAAACTAAATATACCGTAAAATGGGGAGAATAGAAACACTTTTCAAGTTTACAAGCATGTACTGCTAAGAGGATATTTGTTTTTAATATAATGAAATATCTTAAAATATGGGTCTTGCTGTACTCTTTCCTTTTCAAACTACTTTGATCTATTAGAAATGAATATGGCGGATTTTTTTTAGAAAAACCTCACTGTTTCTATTCACCTGCTATTGGGGTGAATAGAAACAGTCATTGAATTTCGGTTTCTTTCTATTCCTATATTCATTTATGATTTCTGGTGAAATAGCAGCCCGATTTCTTTTGGTATTTTGGCATAACCGGCGGTGAGATTATAATGATTGCTTGTATCGTTTCAGAAACGAGCAGATGAATTGTTTACCGGGTAAGTTGTCCTTAAATTTTTCGACCTATCTCTCTTGCCGCTTTAACAATTCTTGAATATTCATTCGTAATTTTATTGTATCAATGGGATAACCCACTCTGAACAAATGATAAATTTGTCCACAGAGATTTTTTCTTCAGTTTCGTTTAAGCAGGTGGGTCCCCTCTGATTTTGTATTTTATTACCTTTTTTAAATGGCGATATATCACGGAATGTTGTATACCGTATTTCTCCGATGATTTCCATAATCATAACTTATTATTTTTAACATCTTCAACTACTTGTTTCAATATCAGAGGATCACGCTTTTTATAATGTTTTTAGCTCTTCGACTTGTATTGTCTGGGCATTTTAATACCCTGTAGCAATCAAAAACGGAAATATATACTATAATAATTTAACATTAGGGAAATTTAGTAATTTGGAATTAAGGAAAACTTGGTAATGTGAATAAAAACACTAATTTCTGGTGTTTCTGTTCACCCCACACTTCCTAATTTTTGACACTCTAAACTACAAAATGGTAAAATTTAGGAAAAACGGTCAAAGTTAATTACAATTTTAACTACACAAGTAAAAAGAAGTCATAATTGAACAACTTACATGAATTTTCTCTGATATTACTCCAACGATGGTTCAATTAGATACAAAGTTTTTTAGAGTATTTTTCAAACCAAAAAATGTTGATTTATATTTACCAATATATTCTTTAAAACTGCCGGTGTTCCACCAAAAATCCCTATTATTTCTATTTTTGCACTCATCACCAACAAAATCAAAATTAACGTTGCTTTTTTTTTATTATGTATTATGAAAAATTATCAAGTTAGTTATTTTTTAAAGTTTTGTTTCTATTCACCCCACTGTTTCTATTCACCCCATTTTACGGTATATATTTAATTAAATAACAAAACATATTTTATAGTTCATGAAATTTGCATTTATTTCGAATTCATTTATCGAATACATAATATTATAATTATATTCAAATTCTATACGAAATTATTTATTATTTTTATATTTTTATTTGAAACATTATATATATATGTAAGTTCTTTAAATTTTTCATAAGACCTTTAGTCAATGTTATTGGTTTAATTAATGTAATTACAGCTGGAATCACTGCAACACGTTGGATATTTAATATTTATACACATAACAATATTTAAGCATTTATTTAATGCTTCTAAAGCATTCGTAAACATATACGTTTCCCCCGCAACACATACAGGGATTATTTATAATTGCTCACCAATAAAAATAATTTTGGGAAATTCCGGATCTCCTGCTGTTTCGTCCGCTTCAACTAGTGTCTTTAAAAAATATAAGTTTTAGTTTTTGTTGAAATCGAAACATAGCCTAATATACCTTATATAAAGTTATGAACGAATTTTGAATTTCTTTTTTAGAAAGGCGTAACTCTTTGCGTGGTGTGGAAGAATGTACGGCAAAAGGATTAAACTAAGCGCTATACTTAGTCGCTCGTCTGTAAATAGAAATATTATTGAATTAAGATAAATTAGTCAAAACTGGCTATACAAAAGGACTTTAAAAGTATGGCTACCTTAAAAAATTAAATTTTTTTAAAAATTAGTTTGTATGAGCTTTATTTGATACCCACCAAAGAGTCAGTAATAAAACGTTTTGATTAATTTGGTTAATCAATTAAAAAATGGTCTTTAATTTTTATATTTTTTTTATAAGTGGCTACGTAATACGTATAGACCAAAAATAATTTATTAAATTTTTATTTAATAATTATATGAACATTGTCCCGATTTTTTTATTTTTTTTTTTTTGGAAACAACTTCATGTCAAAAAATTACGAGAAATGTAGATTAATTTTTTACTTTAATATTTTAAAAGAACGAATTATTAAACAGAAATTTAATAAATTATTCTTGATCTATAATTAACCACTTATAAAACAGATAATTTTTGTTGTGGGCGAACAGCCTAACTATTCGTACCGTATTGGGATTTGACAATTCGGCTTAACAAATACAATTTAACATAAACGTCTCTCGATGATCTGGATTTATCAATGATTTTTTCGGAAACTTGTTTCCACTGCTCGGATGTGCCAACATTTGGATATTTTAGAGTAGCATCAATGATCATTTGAAATTAGTGGAAAAATATTTATTAATATTGTTGTAAGGCGCAAGTAATTTATGCAACCAACCAGTTTCGAAATTAATTCCGTTTTTAATGTGGGAAACAATTCTAAATATTCAAATGTTGGCATTTGTGTATTTAATAAATTAATTCTATAACTACTGCTTCTTTTCCATTGCTCTTAAAGTTTATCGCAGTCTCATCCACATGGGATTTTAAATAATCAATATCATCATTTAAACTGGCATCTATCAGGTCTATAGTAGATTATTGAAAATAAATTAAAGTAAGTACAGTAATCCCCCTATAACACTGTACTCTTATAACGCGTTTTCATATTACGCGATTTCATGTCCCTCGTATAACACGTGTTTTCCCCCATATAACGCGGGGATTTCCCACATTGATTTTAATAAAACGCACATATTTCGTTCATAACATAGTTTTTCCTTAATATTCGAATTAAACCCCCTTTAACGAGAAAAGTTAAACGTGAATCATTTGTACATAACGCGTTATATGGGGTCATACGAGCGCGTTGTACGAGCATTCTCGTACAACGCGTTTTCCTATACCGCGGAACGAATCTACCGTGTTATAGGGGGGATTACTGTAATTATTAACTAAAGAGCTTTTTATCAATTTACCTAAATTCGATAGTTCACTCTTATTTGAGATGGTTGAGCTAGTAGTTGGTGACCTGGACCGTCTTTTTATTATTCCAGAACGGCAAAGGTCGGTTCGGTAATTATTATAAATATTGAATAGTTTTCCTAAAAATAAAAATAGCAATATTGTAATAATTTACTTTAATGCAAATTACGTTGTATTACCTTTGGCAATGCAACCTCCGGAAGATGGAATAAAGTACGTCTTCTGCAGCTCGTTTGGAAATAAGGTTTGCACAAGTTTCGCAAATGTTGCAAACTAGTCGTCCTTACAAAGCCTAAAGAAACGTCAATGTATAATTTAATTCAATTAATTTCAATTACATATAATTTTTGATACACGTGAAGTTTTTCCTAAAAGACAAAACAAATATTTTAGGATTTTTTTTAGGAAAAACTTCACGCGTGTATTCAGACATGTGAAGTATTTCCTATTCCTAGTTAAATATGAAAGTGTTAGTGTAAATAATACAAAAAATTCATATTAAACAGAAATTTAATTTTTTTATTCGTTTATTACGTTTCTTGATGTAAAAAAATATTACTTATAAAACATTAATACGTTATATTAGGTGTTCAACTAGAAACTTAGGTATTTTTGGTCAAATTCAACTTTATTGAAAATACACTTGTTATACACAAAGGTTAATTATCGAATGGCCGGTGCTTAGAAACTCCAGGAAAATTCCGGGAAACTCGATATATGATAATTCTCTATAGAATATTGAAAAATCGTCAATCCTAAGTGCCTGGGACCACAGAATTTTTTAAAACTGATTTATTTTCTGCTAGAGTAGATCAGGACATACTCAAAATAAGTTTCCCTTAGAATGGCCGGTGCTTAGAAACTCCAGGAAAATTCCGGGAAACTCGATATATGATAATTCTCTATAGAATATTGAAAAATCGTCAATCCTAAGTGCCTGGGACCACAGAATTTTTTAAAACTGATTTATTTTCTGCTAGAGTAGATCATGACATACTCAAAATAAGTTTCCCTTAGAATGGCCGGTGCTTAGAAACTCCAGGAAAATTCCGGGAAACTCGATATATGATAATTCTCTATAGAATATTCAAAAATCGTCAATCCTAAGTGCCTGGGACCACAGAATTTTTTAAAATTGATTTATTTTCTGCTAGAGTAGATGATGACATACTCAATATAAGTTTCCCTTAGAATGGCCGGTGCTTAGAAACTCCAGGAAAATTCCGGGAAACTCGATATACGATAATTCTCTGTAGAATATTCAAAAATCGTCAATCCTAAGTGCCTGGGACCACAGAATTTTTTAAAATTGATTTATTTTCTGCTAGAGTAGATCATGACATACTCAAAATAAGTTTCCCTTAGAATGGCCGGTGCTTAGAAACTCCAGGAAAATTCCGGGAAACTCGATATACGATAATTCTCTATAGAATATTCAAAAATCGTCAATCCTAAGTGCCTGGGACCACAGAATTTTTTAAAATTGATTTATTTTCTGTTAGAGTAGATCATAACATACTCAAAATAAGTTTCCCTTAGAATGGCCGGTGCTTAGAAACTCCAGGAAAATTCCGGGAAACTCGATATATGATAATTCTCTATAGAATATTCAAAAATCGTCAATCCTAAGTGCCTGGGACCACAGAATTTTTTAAAATTGATTTATTTTCTGTTAGAGTAGATCATAACATACTCAAAATAAGTTTCCCTTAGAATGGCCGGTGCTTAGGAACTCCAGGAAAATTCCGGGAAACTCGATATACGATAATTCTCTTGTGTTATATTTTCTACTTATAATTCTACTTCAGCTTACAAATTGCAAAGAATAAAAAAAAAAATTATGATTTATTATTGCGTAGTTTGGAATTTATTCGCTAGTTCGCAGTTTTACTAATACTCTGAAATTTTTAGTTGTTGTTGTAGTTTTTTAGGAATATCTCTGAGTTTTAGGAAAATGTTCACAATCGTAATTTTTGATTTTAATTTTTTTTAATGACATGAATAATTTAATTCTAATAAAACTACTTACAATTTATTGATTGATGATATGTTTAATTATCACCACAGATGGGTTGTTCCGTCTCTTTGTCGTAAGCGTAATTGGTTTGCCGATTTTACTTGAAATAACTGGATAGTTTAACAATAAAATTGGTTCTAAGTCCTAAAAAATTGTATAATCGAAGAAAATTTTAAACGTAATTAATTATGTTTATATTACTTCTTTCGCATCTATTATTATATATCTATAATATATCTATACTAAATCTAATTTATAAATTTGTAAGGGGGTATCTATATGTAATTATAGATACCTGAATTATTACTTACCGAAGATTGATATGGTTGCACTTGATTAATTCACAGTTTCACACAATACACACTAAATTTGATTTTATAAAACACAGATATATTTTTGAGATGGTACTATTTATTAATATGGACCATATAATTAAACTTCTTCTTAACTTCGTATAAATAACTATTTTAAATTATAATAATTGTACAAATAGAATAATAAGACTGTATCAAAAACTTATATAAGACTATTTTTTGTAACTACCACTCTTACTTGTAAGAATTTCCATTATATATCTGGAAAAACTTACAAGCTAAGCGGAAACATATCATCGCGGAACATAACATTTTTAACGCGGAAATACAATTTTAAAGAATCTCGGAAATTATGGAAAAATGTTATGTTGATTTACGATTTTACAACTTTAAATGGCCTTGACAAATATTTACAATTATGCTCTTATTGTTTGTAATTTAATAATATGCAAACGCGACTTACTAATTATAAATTCACCTTCAAAGTTATATGACCGTGAAAATTAGCTTATTATAAATTAAATTTAATGAATGAGTGTTTCACAACACTATTGTATAGAAGATTGAATTTGGGTTGTATTGGTGTCTTCGTTGAATATGATAACGCTTTCCGACAGGTTTGGGTCGTTATCTAAAAATAATTCGGTGTTTGATGGAAACGTTTTTTGAGCTTCATTTACTCTGGTAACACTAAAATGTAAGATACCGGTTTCTTGGATTTTGCGGCAGTCAATTTCAAATAAATTTAAGGGTATTGGACAATTGGTTTTTCCGTCGTTTATTTCAATATTGCCTTCGAATAATCCAAATTCCAGCCATGCTAAATAAAAATAATTTATGCACATTATACACGTACAATATAAATCCTTTTGAATAAATCATTATACCTTTCTACTTGTTTAGATATTTACAGAACAAATGATATATTTATTATACCAGTTCCCAAATGTAGGACGAAAAATAGGTTTTGGGAAATGAGAAATTCATATAAGTAAATATAATGTAAATAATATTCATTTCTTGACACAAAGTTTACATTAAAAGTAGCAACAAAAATTGAACCAATTTTTGTTTCTTGATTAACATTTAGATTCCAGCAGTTCTTTGCATTCCTTTATCATTTCTTAAAATATGATTTGATCCAGATCAGATCAAACGGCAAGAATTGCAGCTATTGCGTGGCGTAGTTTTTGTTCTTTCTTTAGCATGTTTTTCACATTCATCTTGTTTAGTGCTGTGTAGTATAAAATAAAATGTACTTACGCGTTCAGTACTGCGAGAAAAAATTACCCTCTTATAAGGTTATATAGTATTTATCCACTAAAAATTTACACTAGAACTAGGTTTTAAGACACTGATACCACAAACACTTTATAACTACTAACTCTTAATTAAGAGTAATTAGATAAAATTATTTACTTTTAAATTATTAAAATATTTTTATTTAAAATGTCTCACGAGAATAATTGCACCTTGTTAGAACAAAAACTCGAGTACGATATGACCGTAGCAAATACGACGAAGTATAAATAAATTCTAATAAACCCTTATTTTGTTATGATAGAGCTAATTCTAATATGATAGACCCTATTGAATTATGATTGCTCTTATCAGATTTAGATTTTACTGATCATATTATAAAACCATACTATGATTGCCTCGATCATATTAACCCATTTGATCCCACTGTACCTATACGGGTACAGAAAAATCACTAACTTTACGACGCCACTACTGCGGTATTTTATGTCAAGTTCCGATTTGTATTTTACCGTTATATATGGTTTTGAGTGTGGTTATCATATTTAAAAAAAAATTCCATTTCGAGAAAGGATTTTGAGTGTTATAAACTATTTGAAGCACAAATATTGTACATAATTTATTATTGGTGTGTACCAGCCAGATTTTTGGGTACTGGTGTTTTTTTTTTTGAGCACACATTAGTTTGAAAATATACAATTTATTTTGTACAGATGGCTAACACACCTGTGGGTATACGCAGGGCCAATCAGAGGGTGGGCCAGCCGGGCCATACGGCACGGGCCCCCGATTTTTAGGGGCCCCCGAATTTTTTGTTACTATAGATTTCTCATTTGCGCTTGATCTTCGATAGTATTTTGTCTTTATAACAAGAACAAGATGTGTGAGAATTTAAAATTTGACATTGAAGAGCGTTTTATTTGCTTCGATTGATTCTCTGGAAAAACCGGAGAAGAAATTGCTGCCAGAATTCTTGAAATTTTGTCGGATATGGAATTAAATTATAATTTATGTATTGCCCGAGCATATGATAATGGTGCAAATATGGCTGGCAAGCTAAACGGTGTGCAAGCCATTCTTACGAAGCGTAATCCTAATTGTATTTTTTCCAGCTGTGGGAACCACACATTAAATATTGTTGGAGTTGATTCAGCTGAATCGTGTAAAGAAGCTGTACAATTTTTTGGAGTTATACAACAAATGTATAATTTTTTTAGCAGTAGTCCGCGGAGATGGGAGGTTTCAAAGAAACATATCCGTATGTCTCTTCATTCGATTTCCAAAACTAGATGGTCTGCTAGAATAGATGCAGTAAAACCAATAGCCAAAAATCTATTATCTATTCGAGATGCTTTAAATGAAATGCATTCCTTTAATTTACCACCACACGCAATCGTTGAATTACACTCAATTGAGAAATATTTAAATAAATTTGAATGTGTTTTGCTTTCCATCATATGGCTCGAAATTTTGACAGATTTGCATCAAACAAATTTGGTAATTGAAGCTCGAAATGCTACACTTGATATTCAGCAAAATAATATTGAAAGTCTACTAATGAGATTTCGCAATTTAAGCGGAATGTGGAATAAAATATCTGCGAAAGCAAAAGCTAAAGCACGTGAATATGGAGTTACATGTGATTTTGCCATTAATAGAACGATACGGACACAATCAGATGCTGAAAAATACTACAGGATAAATGTGCTTAACGTAATAGTTAATTCCGTAATAGCTGGCTTACAAAGACAATTTCAATCTTTACAAAATATCTGCAATCTTTTCGGTTTTCTTTGGTCATTTTCAAATTTGACTGATGAAAAAATTGAAGCTGCAGTAAACCGTTTGCATTCAAAATACACGAGTGAGTTATCAAACGAGATACTAGATGAGGTAAAATTCCTTAAAAAAATGTATGCAGCTAATTTCAATGCAGATCCGACACCAAATTTATTAGAAAATATTCTAAAACTTAGCTGGTTTATTTCCGAATCTTATCATTGTCTTAAGAATATATATATTTCGTATCCCTGCATCTGTGTCTTCAGCCGAGGGGAGTTTCAGTGTTCTTAAAAGAATAAAAACATTTTATCGCTCAACAATGTCAGAACAACGATTAAATGGATTGGCAATGTTAAACATTAATCACGACATGGCAAGAAAAATTAATTTTGAGCAAATCATTAGAGAATTTTCTAATAATAAAGCGACAAAAGCTTCAATCTAATAATTTCTAATAAATTCTATGATAATAAATACTAAAATGAATTCATGTGATATAAACTTAAGATTGTTTTATTTTATTTTTATGGGGCCCCATTTTAATAATTTGGCCCAGGCCCCCTGCTAGCTCTGAAAGGCCCTGGGTATACGTAACCCACCCTATTTTCCGGTTGGATGCTATCCCAACCCAGTGTGCAACTCCGGGTGTGAGGAACCCAAAGCTGTCAACGTTACAGACTTTCAAAATTGAAACTAATTTTGTTGAAATATTGTAGTTTGTGAAACTAAGGAGATCATGACTTTTGTTTGGTTTGACTATTGTACGAGTCAAACTGCAAAGCTATTATTACAATATATTCTTTCTTGCGAACAAAATGTTTGAATCAGAAGATTTATGCAATCTACCACCAGATGTGGTTCAAACAACAAAAGAAATTGTGTTAAACCTGTACTATTTTCCGAAATACAAAAAAAAATTACTTATTTCATATACATTATACATATTATTGGGTCTTCACTATAATATTTTTCTCCCAGTATTAAAAGTATCTACTTTTACACCAAGGATTAAAAGTGTAGCTTAGCAACACACACACATTTTTAAGATAGTAAGAAAAAGGTCAACTTTAATACCCAAAAACAGTATTAAAACAAGAGGCTTTTAAGACGTTGTGAGAAAAATAATTTTATTGTATACCTATCGTTTGTCCCTCAGAATTTATTTCTTTTTTCTTTAATATTGGATATTTACTATTTCTTTGAGATTTCGATTCGTCATATTATTTATTTCAAATATTCTATTACATAATTGTGCAAGAGGTTGGTTTGGCTTCCGTAACATACATTTAATATTAAACATGAAACTCTCAAATGCAAAAGCGGACCAATCGTCCAATTTCCCATGATTCCTGATATCTTCGGGTAAATGTTTCACTCAATGCATATTATAAGTTAAATTATGGTTTTCGTATAGTTCAGACACACCTGATACAAATTGTTTTAAAATTGATTCCGCAACATTGATTTTCGTTTTAGAGTGTTTTGGATGACAAAGGATCAATACAATAAATTATTAAATTTTGGCAAAGAAAGTAAATTTCTTAAAACAAATGGTCCAGAATAAAGCAGAAATTTGCGAAATTCAGATCCTTTAAAGTAAGAGAGTTCCGATAATGGCCTAATCCGTCTTTGAAAATCTGTTGGCTGTGTTTGTGAGATTGATTATGTATTAACCTATTGAAAATCGCAGATTTATCACGATGAGGAATTAAAGCAGATGTTATTCCCGAAGTAAACAGCTTTAAGAGTTTTTTCATAATTCCCAGGCAAGTCAAGTGTAAATATTCTAAACGAAAATATCGAATCATATCTATACCAAGTCCTTCTAAAATTGAATTATGTTTATGGTGCGGTTTATTTTCTTTAGATTTGAAAGATTCATCAGTATGTAGCTGGAATTATTTATTGTATAGGTCATGCGATTTTTTATGAATTCCCCTTCTTCGCAACACTTTGGGCACCCAAAATAACCATTGTGAGATTTGATTCCTAAAATAGATGCCCGTGCTGGTGCATCACAAACAAATGCTCTAATATTGATAGGATATGTTGCGTTTTCATAAAATAATCCTGCAGTTTTCAATACTTTAAGTTCATCCGTCAGCGGGCGGAGAAAGCTGTTAAAATTATCCGGTTTATTATAGCCGTGATAAACACCATTCGACAAAATATTAACCAAAAACAGCTGAAATTAGTGGAACACCATTAATATTGACATCCAACACAATTGTTCCTTAAACCACTAGTTATTCCTATATAAACGAAATTTTCCAGGCGCACTCGACAAACCATTTCTGCTCGTTGGTGTTTTAAGGAGGGTGCGGCTATCTTTGAATAAGGTGCTAAATCCAGCTTTGTGAAGAAACCCGAGCTACTCAGTTAATGCATTTGATTTGATATTGTATTTTAAATCATCGCTGTTTTCATTTTCATTTTCCGTATCACTTAAGTAATTTTTAGAATATTCGTCGTCGGCAGCATTGTATTCGGCAGTTTTATTTATACACTCATCGGTAGAAATTGTTTTTAGTATGTCATTATTAGTCACTACGTTAAATACATTTTTCTGATTTTCAGGACTTTTCCCAAAGTCTATTTAATTAATTATTTTATGAAGTTTTTATGGAAGTCCGGCTCTTTAAAATCATAATGCAATATTGAACAAAACTTTTCATTCAAATGGGCATTTTTACTGTGTCCAAATAAGCAAGAATATTCAAATATAGATCCGAAAAAAAGAACGCAAGTTACCGACAATGAAACGTACGTTACTGATAAATTACCGACACATTACATTTTCCCCAAAATCTATTTAATTAGCTATTTTTTGGATTTTTTTTGAAACCCGCCTCTATAAACCGTAATACATACAATATAAATTATGAGCAAAACTTTTCATGCAAATGGGCATTTTTAATTATGTATCCAAATAAGCAGCAATATGCAAAGACGGTATCCGAAACTAAAACATACGCACGTTACCGACAATGAGACATACATTACCAATAAATTACCGAAACTGTTTCAAAAATTAACCATTAAATTTACCGATAAACAAAACAACTACCACCTCACATATGCAAATTTTATTTTGGTACTCTCGTTTTGCTTGATTGGCTGCACTTTTATATATTTCTCTATACACTACTTTTAAAATATTATTTAACTTTTTGAATTATTGGAAAGTTATTTTAATAATTTCAATTAAATACATTTAATTTAACACACAATCACACACCTTGTCTTAGCGAAACTAAAAATTAGATTAATAACAAGATGAACACGACAAGAACAAATCGTGAACTCGTAAACGAGAGAAGAGAGAGGGTAAATTCTTACTAAAATGGAATTTATTTATTGAGCAAGAGTATAATTAACACATACACAAGTTAAATGAAAATAGAAAAATATATTTTTTAAGCATTTTATTCAAAATTTTGTTACCATGCGTCAGTAACTTAGTTCCCGAGCATCTTTTTAAAATATCTTCCCACCCTTAAAAATGCAAAATGACAAAACTAAAGCACATTAATATGCTATTTTCAATTTATTTAAATCAGTTTACATTAAGAAATAAATTTAAAGGTTTTAAATATTTATTGAAATAAATTAAGCGAAGGAAAACTTCATGAAAATTCCACTTTTCGACTCAATCGGCCTTTCCACGCGTTCGGCCATTTGACCCATTTTCGAAATTTAGCCCATCGACCCATTCGGCCATTATAGACGTTCGGCCTTCCTTCACATTCGGTAATTAGATATTCAGGTTTTCGACACATTTGGCCCTTTGACATTCGCCCTTTCAACATTCGGTCTTTCGATAATCGGCCTTTCAACAACAAACGGTAAATTTTCGTATGCAGTTATGCACACTGGAAATACTCCTAAATTATTGGAAATTATTAGCATTTTCAACGTGTATATAGCAGGTGTTCGCGATTTCAACTTAGATATGTCACAAATGAAAATTGCTTGTCCATTTCTCTATCAATTTTTTTTTAAAATAATTTCACCTCTCCATACGAAAATTTATGAGTTCCACCAAATTTTTTTTAAATGTTGGTTCTAATTTCGGAGCATCTTTTAAAAGTGCCTGGAAAAAAGAGATATAATTTTTTTTTAACAGGAATTTATCTTTAAAAGTTTATTTGATTTAAAAATGGTTAGCTTCTTTCTTCGGTTACGTTCATCGGTTTCGATAAACAATAATTTCTGTAGTATTCTGAGATGTAACTCCTAAGCCCCTTGCAAATTTAGATTAGTATCGAAAATACAAGTATTCTCAAAAAGCATGTATCAGCTAAGAATTCTAAAATAATCGCGGTATTTACAAATATTTCGAAAATTCCGGAAAAACTCGGATAAACCTAAAATCCTAGAATTATTTAAAAAAATCAAGAGATCACAAACAATTTTGTATATTCTGAAAAAAGGCCATTTCAATTTGTAAAACATCGAATAATATCGCAAATTTCGAGTAAATTATGTAGATGCTAAATAATTTAAATACGGTATTCAAATACAGATATCTATCTAGAATTTAGATTTTTCCACAAATCTCAAATTTTGAGAATCTCACCAAAGTCAATTTCAAAAATAGCCCTTCAATTTTTCAATTTAAACTAAATTCAGATAATCTCGAAAAATTTATAAAATTTCGATTAATTTCTAAATACAAACATGCTTAACGTCAAACAAACATGGAGTAAGCTTAAAAATCTTGAATGGGAAGTTTTAAAATTTTTGTTTAACCTTAATCTACAACTCATCGTATAAACTACTGTCTTCTCCCGAAAAAAAAACCCTAGGCATTGTATTCGGGAATACAAAAATTCCTGACTTTCTAAAAATGTAACAATTAATTCAAATAGAACCATATCAGGTACTCATATTGAAGTCCCATTTTCATTCATCATACAAGCCGAGTTTCATCCCATTCAACCGGAACACATATTGGAATTCAAATCTCATCGTAAAAGTCGAATTTCATCGCAATTGCTTAGTTCAATTCAAATTGTCCATTTTTTAGAACCCGCAGGTCTTATTCCATTCGTGTTAGCCATTTTCAATATATAGAACTAGTTTCATTCCAATAGGTTGAGGAATTGGCTTAGTTCCATTTAAATTGGAATCTCATTTTCATCGTGCATACATCCCATCCAACAGGGATTTGGTCGCTTCATGATGAAGTTTCGTAATCATTTTTTAACGGATAATGAGTGATTAGTTTATTGATCCAACATTAACCAGCCGTGACACCCATGCTAACCACTATGCTATCGGGGCGGCAAATGGTTGAGAAATTGCTTAGTTCCATTTATATAGTTTCATCACAATCAGTTGAGAAATGGTTTAGTTCTATTCAAATAGGCCATTTTCCAGAACCATCCAATGTTCCATTGAAATTAGCCATTTTTATCGTACAAACCGTGTTTCATCCCAATTGGTTAAGAAATTGCTTAGTTCCATTCAAATTAGCAATTTTCCAAAACCCGTGATATAATCCGTTCAAATTGGCCATTTTCGTCATATAGACCGAGTTTCATTCCAGTACAAACTGTGTTTTATCTCAATTGGTTAAGGAATGGGTTAATCCCATTTAAATTAGACATGTTCAAATTGGCTATTTGCCCGAAACACATCCAGAACTCATTTTGTAATCCTATTTTTATCATGCAAACTTAGTTTGATTCAAATCGGTTGAGAAATGGCTTAGCTTCAATCAATTTCAGAACTCCCCCGAGCCATATCTGGAACTAATTTTGAAATCCCATATAAATAACAAAAGTCTCAAAACATGAAAGAAACCAAAAACAACGCAACAACAATAATTAACTCGTAGGCATTGTATTTGAATAAAACAATAAAATGCAGAGTAGGCAGTCTATTTGTTTATGGGGTCGTATTCTTGAAATTCACCGAAAAAAGTCGCCGGTGACTTTAGTACAAAAAATTTAAATTTTCGACTGAAATGACGTATCAAGAATACGGGCTCTGGGCGCTGTTTTCGGGGGAAGACTGTAGTACCTGGACCTTTTCAATTCTCGGGAAAGGGGATTGTGATTTGATGATTCCTGGGAATTTGCGGGATTCGGGACAAGACAACGTTTTTATCCAATACCTCATTATACATCTTATTAGGTCGTTAAATGGAAAGGAAAACTAATAATTGCAAAAAAAATGTGATGTACTGATTTAATCATTCAATCGGCGGATTCCGTTCTCTCTTCATGGGAAATCTGCCGGAGCCAAAGAATGAAGTTTAAAGTGTCAGCGTAATAACATATTGCCAACAGTTCGGCGGAGCTGAATGCGCCCAACGATGATTTAATTTTCGTTAGAAACCAACTCGTTAATGGAAAATCCATTCATTTTCGGTGGATGTCGGCTTGATAGTATAGTGGGTCGTTTTAAAATTTGGAGGTTTTACCATTTTTGGCTTAAACTTAGCATTTTATTATTTCATAATCAGCTCTTATTTTGACTGAATTCTAATTTTTTTATTTTACTTCCAATGCTCCTACTATAAATAGGCCATTTTGGATTTTGAGCTCATCCCTAATGGATCATCCTTAGTTTCCTTTTAACGAGGCCACATAATTATTTCTGCTAATGGCAAATTTTTCTTTTAAAAGTTTTAACGTCTATAATTGCCAAGTTTGTTAACAATAATGCTGAAATCGCTACAGCTTTGGGTATTTGGAGGTATATTTAGCTGTTTAGGAATATTTTGTAGCTCGACGGCGTTGCTCAATATTCGGTCATCCCACTTTTTGCGAAGTGTTATTTTTACTAAAGAACCGTTTCAACGTACTCTCCAAAGTAGTTTAACGGATATGGCTATCTACCATAATATTCAGTTCTTTATACATGATTTAGCTCTATAAAAAGTTTTAATTTTTTAAAGCGTTGCACCCATCACTAATTTCATCGTGTTGAGTCCTTTCGCGGCGATTATTGGATGTGTTTTTTTTTTTTATTACATACATATATCTGCTCTAGTGCTCCCATGCTCTTGTTGTATTGCAACCCCTCGAATCTGCTTCAATTGTGGATTGAATTTAAAATTGACATGATGGATGATTTTGTTCGGAATAATGGAGATACCATTTTATCCGAAAATCAGCGGCTCTTAATAATTGAAGAAGAGTTAAAAAAAATGGTTACTCCTTAGAAACGACAAATATTCAAAATTTTGATTCCGAACAAAACAACAATAGTATTCCATACCAAACGCTTAATGAAGAACAACAACAAATTTTTGACGGTATCAAGATAATCGTGCAAACAACCGAAAATCAAAAACTATTTTTTGCTGATGAACCCGGGGGAACTGGGAAGACTTATTTATAAATTTTCTAGGTTATTTGCATACTTTAGAAGCATCCAATGTAAATGTGTATATCTTCTTGGACAGGAGTGGCAGCTACACTATTGCCAAATAGAAGGACGGTACATAGCACTATTAAGCTCCCTCTTTTGTTGGACGGAAAATTCAACCTGTAAGTTAACAAAAATGGATCGTGAAAATTTACGAAAAACGCCTGTGCTAATATGGGACTAAGTACCAATGGAACTAATTTAATGTTTAAATATGTTTGATTCCGTTTGGTGGAAAGTTATCTTCGTACTACTCGATAGTACTTGATCGAGATTTTAAGCTGCTCAGTATTCAATTAAAAATTTTAGATTTTGTAATTTATTTAAAGAAGTAAAGATTACAATAAATATGCATGCAAACGCGAATATCCCAGTAGAGTGGAAAACGGCTCTTATACATATGTCCACTTCATAAAATGGGAGATCGATTGAACTGCAACAACTATCGCGGTATAGCTTTGCTGAACACATAGGATACAAGGTTTCGGCCAACGTAGTCGCAGCAAAGTTATAAACTTATAGCGATAGGATCTTGGGTGATTATCAATGAGGTTTTCGACCAAATAGATCAACGACCAATCAAACTTTTACGCTGAGGATTGTGCTGGAGAAATGCTATGAAAAGGACATTCCTGTATACAGTCTATTCATAGACTTTCAACAGGCGTACGACAGCAATAAGAGGAATACGTTATGGAACGTATTGTCCTACCTGGGATGGCTCAATATGTAAGGTGCTAATAGAAGGCAAAATTTCGGATGCCTTTGAAATAACATCTGGAGTGCGGCAAGGAGACCCAATAGCTCAAACTCTATTCAATCTATCATTGGAGTATGTCATTCGTCAGCTCAATATGGCGCAGCGTAGCTGCCTGTATTATAAATCAACCCTGCTATTAGCATACGCGTGGGGACTTCATTTCAGGAGATACTCAATATGAAAATGTGAATGAGTTCAAATATCTAGGATCACTGATCACTGAGCAAAACTCCGTTTCTATGGACATTTCATCGAGGATCGCAGCAGGCTACCGAACATTTTATATCGCGAAAAATAAAATTGGACATATGCAAGGCGCTGATAAGACCAGTTATCACCTTTGGTTGCGAGTCTTGGACACTGACAGCGCAAAACATCCAGAAAATCGCTGTAACTGAGCGTAAGATACTCGGTCCCATTAAAGAAGGAGCCACGTACAGAATGCGAATGAATCACGAGATCAGAAATGATCTCGATAAAGTTGACATCATTGAATTCATAAAATCGTCAAGGCTAAGATGGCTTGGGCACGTACTTCGTTTACAAAATCGGACCACCAAACAGGCCTTGGAGTCGGCACCAACGAAAGTAGGACCTCGTGGGAGACCACCTACCCGATGGATGGACGACGTTGAAAGGGACCTATACACACCCGGTCACCGTATCTGGCGTTCTTTTGTGGCGGATCGAATTATTTGGAGGAGCATCGTTGAGGCGGCCAAATCCCTTCATGGGATGTAGCGCCAGCGGAGGAAGAAGAAGAAGTAATATCCTCTAGTGCTACTTGATCATGCCGGTATTTAGGTTGATAAATCATTTATTTTAATTAATTTGAGAGGTTCTAAACTAAATTTTATTGATTTATTCTTTTCCTGCATGTAAAAACCTTCACTTATCTTATCAACTTGCTATTTATAGCCTTAAATAAAAATTTAAATGTTTTATCATGTTGATTATAATGCTATCAGATTGTTCTGGAATTTAATAATCGATTTGATTCGAAATAATTTGAAAGGTACTAACACCTATATTTGTATTAATTTGTTCTACTGCTGCGTATATAAATTATCTTACGGTCGAAATGTGAAGGGCTGTATACTACTGCGCAGATTTATATGTATTAGAAACTTTTAGGAACTATTTAAAGAGGTATACATAAAATAATGAAAATTAGAAACATAAAAACATTTTATTTCCATTAATCTCAAATTAAATAACGTTTATAATTTTTTTGTAATATATTCGTGCAACATTTTAAGTTTGGGAAAATGGGCTTGCACCATTTGTCGTCAAGAAAAATACACCACGGGCTACGTTAGCACGGTTTGACGGTTCACCACCCATGTCACGGTTTGGTCCACTCGGTGTGCATGGAACATTTAAAATTTCGTTGAAAGAAGCACATTGTATACTAGTAAACCGTCTATTGGGATGAATTGATTCGGCCAAGAAATTAACAGCACGTCCATGGGAACAACCTCCAGCTAAATCAGTGCCACAACCAGGTTGAGTACGTCCTCCATTTGGATAGAAACCAGTATGGCCGATTGGTAAATCAAAACCTAATAATCCAGCGTTTGTATGAAGTACTTCAACGTATGTAGCATCTGTTGCGTCGAGACGTTGACCAGGATTTCCAATCGCGAAAAGTGGTAGAGCTGGATCAAGTCCAAAAATAGTGTCAATATTGCGACCCGGAATCAATTTACCAGCCATACCAACGACATGGGCACCCAAACTGTGTCCGATCAAGTAAACATCTTCAAGCCGTAGACCAGCTAGCCCGCTCATCCAAACTAAGAGCCGTGTAGTAACTTCACCAGCTAGACCAACACGATTACGAGCAGCCACATAATTGGCTGTTCCCGCACCGACAGACCAATCCACAAAAATCACATTAAAATCACCTTGTTCGTGGTAAGCATTTCGTGCCAATGTATTAACACCAGCGTTAGCATTACCATTCCAGCCATGAACGGTAACACGGGTTGGATGATTTGGATTGAAATTTGAACTAGAAAGACTTGCCGCGTTTCCGATTTGTAAAAGGTGGCCTGTGGTAGGATTTGATCGGGTAAATAGTAAAAATCGCATATCTGCTTCACCAGTAAAGAAGGGTTCAGCTTCAGCTTCTTGCAGGGCCATTTTTAAATCAACATAATGGAAATGTCCATCTCCATCGGGAACCAAAACCATTTCACGATCACTGTCATTGCTGAGTGGTAAAGCAAATGCTAAAATTAATAAAAATAAAAATTGAAAACTATTTATTATTGCGAAAAAAAAAATTGAAAATGAACGTAATTGTCACAAGACTTACCTGTTGCGAGCACTGCACAAAGCGCAAAAATTGTTCTCATTCTATTAGAATTCGTTGCTTATTAAAGAATGTTCGATTTATATTTTGAGCTGGGAGTCTTATACTTTTGTAACTTTCTCGTATCTATTGGTATATACTAAATAATTTATTGTGGGTATCTCGTTGGGCTTATCAATGTTTTTATTTTATTTAATGTTTCATTAACTTTTGTACGCCCTATTGTGAATGAGCTTATATGCTCAAAATAAGATGTGCATACCAAAATTATTGTAAATGTAAATAAATAAATAAATTATATTTCAAATTATCTGGAATAAATTTTCGTAATTTGCAATGCAGCACATAATTAATATTTTGATCTAGCTGGAGCACTTACACTTATATTATCTACACAAAAGTCTTAATACCGACCCCATAGAGGCTACAAGCCATTTTAAATTAACTCTACGTGTGGCTACATGATAGGTGATGTAACGTTCAAATTAACGTCTGGCCCAATGTATTAAAGTAAGAAACGATGAAGTTAGTTTACACACATTTTATCGAGTCGAGTAAAAACATAACTCACAACGTGAATGTTTCGGAAACTGATAAAAGCCTTTATCTAGTAACGGTCAAACAAATTGTGGAAAAAATTAACCGACCCTCTGATCCAAGTATATATCAATTTCATAAAATCATTCATCTAAACTGATAACAAAATTTAAAACAAAATTGTTAAGAGGCACCTAAACATAGAGGACCAACGACTTCGAAAATATTACGAGAATGTGCTAGTTTTAGTGTAAATCTCGATCCGGTTGGGTGAATGGTGTGAAAACGTTTCAAGAATTTACTATTTGTTCAGAAAATATTTGACAAGTTCTGAACGAAATTTATACAGATTTATTCTCTTCCTGCATGTTATCTACATCTTCACTAAATATATCGTGCTTTTTTATCATCTAGAGTTTTGTTTCACTTTCAGTCTAAATCAACTATCGGATTCCGACCACCGATCAGATGAAAATAATATTTTAGCTAATTTTTATGTGGCATTGTGAGATAGTGATTCTAATATTTTGAAAATATTTTTGTACCCCCCCACTAAAACGATTGTTTTTTCCTAATTTTGAAGTGTGCGGGAAAACCCAGTTCTTATCAAAATGTACTATACATACGTCAAATTATTTTGAGTACTTTGCGAGATGCTATCGAGACTTAATTTATAAAAGTAACTGGATAAATAACGAATGATTATTGGTTGTAATTAAAGTTTCTTAATTTGTGGGCAATATCGTGTGACATTTTCATGATTCAAACTTATTTTAATGAAACAGATCAGCGGCGTAACTACAAGGAAGCAAACCCCGCGCTGCGGGGTCCCGTGGTCTTTGCTCTTGTAATGAAGAAATGTTTCGTACCCTCCACAATATGATTTTCTACATTTCAAGTCAAAATTTAACAATAAAAGATTAAATTTTGTTTTAAAATGTTGCATGCAGCCAGATAAATTTGTGGAAATGAATGACGATGATCGGAAGAGTTTCCGCTACAAATGGTGATAGTAAAGTCAATGCTTAAGGAGGAAATTTCAGGCATACCATCAATACTTGAATTCGCTGGAGTTCTAATAATACAATTTCCTATAGCAGCTTCAAGTGTTTCGCAGGTAACAACATGTGTATTATTGTTTCTTACGTTACCTGTTACGGTCGCAACAGCGGAACGATCAATATTTTTAATTAATCTGAAGGGAAAGATATGCAAGGTGCATGGAGGGTAGTAGTGCTGTGGTAAATCGGTCCTTTTTATTCTGTGTTGCTTATTTTCTGTTACGTTTTTAACAAAAAAGAACAGACTTAGCCCATCACTAGAGGGTAGTCTAGAGGCCCACATTAAGTTTTGCGGTGGGGCCCAAAATTTGTAGTTCCGCCACTGAAACAGACATAGTAGTTTAAGAGGCACTTAAGTATGCTTTTCTATTTTTCAAAACAAACTTAATATGGTCTTAGAATAAATAAATAGAAAGTGGTTCAATGAAATTATTTAACGTTTATTTATAAAATGAAAACATTTACAAAATACATTTATCCTCTTGCAAATGGACTGGCCGCATTAGTTGCAACAAAGTAAACACCACGAGCCAAACCATGCTGTGATGGTTCAGCACCCATAAGGCGAGTTGGTCCACTCGATGTGCATTGGCTGTTAAGAATTTGAGCGTAACTGGCACATTGTGTCGAAACAAAACGTCTTGCTGTGTTAATTGATTCGGCAAAGAATTGATGAGCACGCCCATGTGCACAATTTCCGCTCGAATCTGTACCACAACCAGGTTGTGTACGTCCCCAATTTGGATAGAAATCAGCAATACCAATAGGTTGATCGAAACCTAATTGGCCAGCATTTGTATGCATAACTTCAACGTATTCAGCATCGGTTGGTGCAACACGTTGTGTTGGTTGATTCATCGAAAATAATGGTAGAGCTGGATCAAGAGCAATAACTGAGTGTAGACGACCACGGCCTACACGTTTACCAACAATACCGGCAGCATGACCACCAAGACTGTGACCAATAACTGAAATACGGTTAAAAGCCAAACCACCAACTTGATTCATCCAATCAATCATACGTGCGCCAATTGCACCAACGTCGTTGATACGATTACGGGCCGCTACATAGTTGATTGTTTGGGCACCTGCACCCCAATCAACAGTGATTACATTGAATTCGCCACGGTTAATATATGCAGTTCTGATTGCTGTATTCACCGTTGATCCACCATTATTATTCCATCCATGAATAATAAAACGTGTTGGATGGGCGGAATTATATTGTGAATTGGTTAATGAGGCGAGATTATTCCATGTGATCACTTGACCGGCAGTTGGATTTCTACGTGTAAATACTCGAAAAATAATATCGGTGCCAGCATTAAAGAATGGTTCAATTTCAGGCTCATTTTGGTATGAATTGGCATCGACATAATGGAAATGTCCATCACCATCTGGTACTAGACTCCATTCAGGTGATTCCTCAGTTGGATGATCTTGTGTATCAAAGCGAATTTCTCCATCGATGTTCTCAAACATATGTTCTTCGCCATCTAACTCTACGGTTGGATGATCTTGAGTGTCGAACTGAATTTCGCCACCATCATATTCAAGTGGAATCCCGGCTGTATAAAAAAAAAAACAAAAAAAACTCAAATTATTATTTAAAAACTAAAATCAAAACACAAAATGGTACCTGCGAATGCGGCAAGAGCAATCGTTAATATAAACACCTTCATCACGAATAATTTGCGTTATTCTAATATCGATCACAAAAATGGCAACCCATTTATACTTAAGCTTTTATCAATCGTTTTCAATTTTTTACTCTGATAAGATCTCATAGTTGAAAATTGTATGCATATTTAAGTACTTCTTTATGTCAGTTTGTTGTTTATAATTTTGAAAATTAAGATAAGATGTAATACAAATGAAATATTATTTGAATTAGGTGTAAGCACTTGTTGGTGGGCCGGAGGGGGGGCGGCTTGATTGATTTTGTATAAAATTTCATACCAAAAGATAGTAATTTGTAAATTGATTAAATTTGTTATCGTGATGACGTCTATTGGGAAAAAGTGTACTGCAAAATATTGAAGGCACTTAAAGTAGAATTTCGCAAGAAATTTCTGGTATAATGTCGATACACTTACATACCAGATACCAGATAAAAGTAAAAAGTTGTGTTTTATTGAATGCAATGAAATATTGATATAAAAATGAAATTGAAACTGTGACATGGTAACACAAAACGAGCTGCGTTAGAATAAAGGAGTAAGATCGTGCATAGTATAAATACCTATAGTACTACCAACATACGAAAAAAATATTTAATCGGTGAAGTTTCAGATCTTGCATCGATCGCATTTAAATATATGGTGCAACATTTTGGTAATTGCCTAAATGAATGCACGGTTAGTTAGGCATCCCCTGGCCTACTCTATTGTAGTGCAAATATACAAAATGTACTTGTATTTTTGAATAATATTATTTATGATACATACAATCAAAATATCAATTTTTATTATTTTACATTCTGATTCTTGAATTTTTTCAAAATATTCACAAAATCAAATTTGTTAATTTGTAAAAAAAATTTATTATTAAAACTTCCCTTTAAACCATACAAAGTGAAAATTACGCAAAAAATAAAATTAAACAATGAAGATTTGTACTGTTTGTGTTTTTTAACAGAGTGTGGGGGGTTTACGCTTCTTCTTTCGAACTTATTCCAATTCGTATCTTAGAATATTTTCGTTGTTTCATTTCAAAGGAGGTGTTTGGTAAGAAAATGTATCAATTACATTATATCACATCTAGATGTCAATGTCACTAGTCATTGTGTACCCATAATCCTTGCTATAACGTAGTGATAAAAGACAAAAAAACAACAAAACCAAAATTTGGTTAGTATGTCTTTTGGTTTTTGTATTTTGTTTTGGTTGGGAATAAATTGTCAAGCAGATTACATCAACAACCGCCATCATTAAATATTAATAAATAAAAGTTGTATTTATGTATTTTAAATTTAATTGTTTTTTTTTTGTTTGTTACGCAACAGAATCTGCATTGAATAAATTATTGTATAATTGCATATGTTTCAAGGATTTTTGTAACATTTTTTTGTCCTTCGAAAGCCGAATCTAATAGTGCCAAAATGATAAAACATAACCAATAGATCATTCGATATTCAAAACAACGCGTATACAATAGAGCGTGTAAAAATTGTGTCTGTGGAAAGTGTTATTTACAGTATAGCCGGCGTTAAATCAAATACGGGTATTAGATATAACGCTAAAATTAATCCAAATAAATCCCGTTACATTGAGAACAAAACGGTCCCGTTGCAAAACCGCAATAGATAATATACTCGCTTTTGCAACCAAGGTTACCATTGAAACATTACGTGAAGCAATCAAAGCGCGTCTTGAAAAGCTAGAAGTTGCTTGGACGGATTTTCAACTATATGAAGATGACTTATTGCAACTGCCTAATCAAGTATCCAACTACAACGATATTGAAGAAAAATATTTTGAAGCACGTACCACTCTTGATTGCGCATTACACCGATTAAAACCAGTAGAGGCCGAACCAGAACATTCTACTACATTGAACGAGACTATGACACGGTTTCTTGATCAACAGTGCTTAATCGTAAAACAAATTGACTGAAATGCCCTTTGTGTTTTTGGACTGAACAACCTTCTTGAAAGGTGTTTTAGTCACAAATTTTTGGACTGCACAGTTGTAAATTTTTGTACATAAGTTTACATTATTTTATGATACAAGCCTTGCTTCGAAATCTGTTTAAGCTTCATTTGCATCGAAAATTAAATTTAGATACAGCCATTGTATCGACTAAAATTTAGTTACTAATTAGATCGAAAAAGCAAGTTCAATGCAAGTTTTGCATCAAACAAAATTACGACACTATTAGTATCGAATACAATGGCAATTAATGCTCTTTTAAATTATGGTGCAATTGCATCAACTTAGGTTACTGTGTGTATCGCAAATTCTTTAATTACAAATGCAAATGTTCATTTCATTTAAAAATAGCTGAATTTCTTTCTGATTAAATACACATATTTGAAGTAACAAGTACTACTGAAGGCCGATCATAAACTCTTAGAAAATCTTCTAGGAAGGCATAGTTTATGTTTAATTTTTGTTCCTTTTTCTTTCCTGTAATGTTGTACAACTAACGATTAACGGTAATTTGCTTCTTGCTTACATGGTAGCAATACCGTATATACTGTATCTTCTTCTATGTGCACTTCACTCTTCGGCAGAATCAAATAGTTGGTTTAAAAATAAAAACGAATCAAGTTGATTCAAATCAGACAAAATGGCTGCGTTCAGCACAGCGCAGCGATTGCTGTTGTATGGCAGCTAGAGCATCCAATTCCGGAATTCGAAATTCCGGTATTCCAGAATACCGGCCGATATTTTGGTTTCGATTATTCCGGAATTAAAAACACTAATCCCGGAATTAACGAATTTCTATTTTTTCACACTAATTTAAGTAAATTCAACATAATTTTGTGTAATTATAGTCTGTCTTGCAGATACTAAAAACATATATATAGGTATACATACAGGGAAACTTCTCTAAAGTCACTATTTCAAGGGACCCAGAAATGTTGGTCAATCTATATGGAGGTGGTTAGTTTGAGGAATAAAACAACCTACAAATTTGAAAACCCAAAGTCAGGCTGAAAATAAAAATGTCCTTCAATTGTACCAACAAATTATACGTAATACTTCAGAGAGTGGCAAAAAGTGGTCAATTTAGGGAGCAGATCAAATTATAGAGGGGCTACTTTTCGAAGTTTTAGAGTATTTCTCTTTTCCGTTCACCATGATATGACACCTAATAAACGGATTACGGAACAATAAATGCTCGTTCCTGAAAATTACCTGATGCATTTACATATTTAATTTAATTCGTCTCTAAAATACACATGCCAAGTATGTGTTGTGCTGTTTCTTAGTTTATAAACTTAAAAATGGTATTTAGTACACAATAACTATACACAGCCCCATATAAAGCGACAAAGAAACAAATTCGCTAAAAGAGCGTATTTAGCAGCGAAAAATATCGCCCCCAAAATTCTACCCTAAACGATGATGCGTCAGGTTTAATGAGGAAAAAAGAATACTCTTGATTTCAATCATTTATGGCCAATTATACGAAAGATAATTAATCGCAGTAGGAATGAGTAGGGAAACAAATTTTGTGTAAAATTGTGGAATTTACAGAGTTTAAAGAATTTGAAAGAATGAAATTAAATGAATTCATCGATTTTCTAAAATTTGCAGAATTCAAAGAATTTATAGTAATTATAAAAATTGAGGAATTTTAGAAAAAAAAACAAAATAGAAAAACATTTTAAGTTAGCAAAATTTATAGAACTCTGTCAGTTAAGACAATTTATAGAACTTAAAGAAGTTAAGTAAGTTTTTAAATTATTTTATAAACTTATTGAATTTTTTACCTACTGCAACCGGCAAGAACTAGTCTGGGGAATAATAAGTCAGCGCATAAACTGGTAAGGTTTCATTGACAACCTCACTTGTAATAATGCAATACAAGTCTGGCCAAAACTAGACTTGAGCCGCACTAGAACATTAAGCTCTCGTGAATTAAGAACGGTCGTAGGAATACTCACGTCACAATGCTTTTTTGGAGAGAATGCAAGAAGGCTGGGTTTAGAGGCAAATGACTTCCGTAGAAGCTGTTTGGACGGGGAGGAGGAAAGAACTACGGTTCACTTCTTTTGCTCATGTCCGGCATTAGCACGCAGAAATACTAACTAGCAGCAAACATATTTAGGTAAGCTCAAGTTGGACAACCTGGCGGATCTCGAAAACAGTAAAGTGCGCGATATTCTACGCTACCTAAATAGCTCTAAATGGTTCCAGTAAGGGTTATGGGGTTATATTCTGTGCCATTCCAACTAACCTAACCTAACCTACTGAATTTTTAGGCTTTATAGAATTTATAAAAATAATCAAATTTATAGGATTTACAGAATTTATTGAATAATTTATAAAAATCAAAGAATTTTTAGAAATACTAAAATTTGTAGAATTTATTGAATTTATAGAAATTATGGAATTTTTAAAATAAGTCAAATTTGAGTTTATAGAATTTATACAACCCATTGAATCTAAAAAATATAAAGAATTCATAAAATTTTTAAAATTGGTCGAGATTATAATTTATAGAATTGATAGAATTTATAAAATCTTTATAAACATACTAAAATATAATTACAGTCTTTAAAGAACTTATAAAATTTATGGAATTTATCGCATTTAAAATTTTTAAGAACTAAACAATTTATGAGATTTGCAGAATTAAAAGAACTTACTGAATTTTAAATCTTTATTCATAGAATTTATAGAATTATTTGTAGAATTTGTTAAATTTATAGAAATTAATTATTGAATTTATAAAATTTGTAGAATTCAAAGAATTTATAAAATTTATTGAATTTATAGAAATTTTGGAATTTTTAAGATTAGTCAAATTTGGGTTTGTAAAATTTATACAACTGACAGACTATAACAATTTAACTTAAAACAATTGGAACCCATAAAATCTAACAAATTTGAAGAATTTATAAAATTTACAAAATTTGTGTAGTTTTAATAATTTATAGAATTGATGGAATTTATAAATATCATAAAATTTATAGCATTTTTAGAGCTTATAAAAATATTAGAATTTATAATATTTATAGACTTTGTCGAATTTAGAGAATTTATTGAATTTTTAGTATTGTACAAGTTTATAGGATTTATCGAAATTATTGTATTATAAAACCAGCAAAATTTGAGTTTGTAGAATTTATAAAACAGATACACTTGAACTCAAGGAATGTATAAAATTCCAAGAATTTATATGATTCATAAAATTTATAAATTTGACAGAATTTGTAGCATTTAAAGAATTAATAGAACTTATAAAATTAATAAAATTTAAAAATTTATATAATTTATCAAATTTACAGAATTTATAGGATTTATAGAATTTAAGAAACTTATTGGATTTTTATACTTTATAGAATTTACTGTAGGACTGATATAATTTATGGCGTTTAGAGAATTTTTAAATTTAAAGAATTTATTTAATTTCTATAAATTCTAAAAACTTTATAAATTCTACAAAATTTTTAATTCTAAAAATTGTGTAAGTAGTAACTGCGATTCAGTATTGTTCATACATATGAGCATTAATTATAAAAATATCTAATATTTTAAATGAAATAAAAAAATTTTGTTGTTTTTTGTAAAACTTTAATTTTTAATTTTTAATCAGAGATTATTTAAAAAAAATCAATTCCGGAATCGAAAACATTTAAATTCAATAATTCCTGAATTACTTTTTGGCCAAAAATTGGATGCCCCAATTAATGGCAGCGATGAGCTTTTCTTCGCCAGTTTTGCTTATTCAACGATGTGCTGAAACTTTTGCGATGTTGTATTATTTGAACTTGTTGTTGGTATAGAAAATTGTGTAACAAAATGGCTGATTTTTTGAAGTTACATAATATGCTCAAAAATAAATATTTAATTATTTATTAATAATAAGTTTACTAAGATTATGATTCATGTGATAGTCCCAGTAATTTGGATAATATCGTATACTTTAAGTAATCGAGATCATTAATTGAAAAATAAATTGTTCTATTTTAACCCTTAAATGACACATGGGGTCCAGTGGACCCCAGACCTTTTTCAATCGTTCATATTTAAATGTTTCCTCCGGAAATGCATCTCGTGTCCCCTCCCTTGCTAAAGTTCAGATATTGCACTACCTGTTTACGTACTCAGCGCAAGCCGGTTGACTGCTAGCAGCTGTGTAGAAATGTCCATAATCACGGTGGGGTCCAACGGATATACGTATATTTGTATGAAAATCGGAATAATTTTTAGGCATCTCAACTCTAGCAGACCTAGAGCGAGAGAGATGCCTTATATCCCCGCTGCTGATATCTGTATGTAAACAAAGTAATTCGAAAGGTACTTATCCGATTTTGAAGAAACAGAGACATACTAATAGACCGTGACCAGACAAGAAAAATGTGATATAACTAACATCTCTAGATGATCGGATTTGATCAAAATTGAATGAAAATAGTTGTATTGTATACGAAATAATTTTTCAAAGTTGTTTTTGCCGTTTTTTGTGTTGTTTTATTGCTTTTTGGTCGTGGTGGGTAGGACTGCGCTCGTTGTTAAAATTTATTTAGTTTATCATGTTTCTTTTGATTTTGACGTATTACTAGATGGCGTATAATTTGCAGAGCCGAACCGTCCGAGAAGTGGTAGAACTTATCGACGAAGCATCTTCCGGAGGACAAGATAACGTGTTTGAGGGCAGTAAAGACTATGATTCAGACTTTTCGATGTGCGGTGCTCCAGAGAGTGCCATGGAAGTAGACCAGAAAGATATGCGTGAGGTTGCTTTCAAAATACTTTTAGACTGAAATGCCTTTTCAGAAGGAAGTTCAATCAAAAAACTAAAAAGGCATTCAAGTCAAAACTATTTTGACTATAGAATTCCTTTTGCATTTATGATTGAAATACCTTTTGAGAAGGTGATTCAGTCAAACAATTAAAACGGAATTCCAGGCAAAATTGTTCTCAAAAAACGAAAGGAGTTTCAGTCATAAAATTTCGCATACAAATATTGTGACTAAAACTTCTTTTATAAAGGAACTTCAATCGAAAAAAAGAATTTCGGTCCGAAAACAGTTTGACTGAAATGCCCTTTGTGCATTTGGACTTAACAACCTTCTTGAAAGGTGTTTTAGTCACAAATTTTTGGACTGGAATACCTTTTGTTTGGTTTACACAATTGATCGTGGAAACAACTGATCGTCGATATAATTGATCGTATGAACAATTGATCGTAGATACAATTGATCGTATGAACTATTTATTGATCGTGTATCTACGCGGGGGGAGCGCAGCGACCTCCCCCGTGCCTTTGAGAGTTACTGAAGCCATTAGCCTCTACAGTTCTAAGTTAAATTAGTCGGAATAGGGTCGAAAGACCGAATGTATCGTAACACTGAATGTGTCAAAAGGCCGAATGTCGAAAGGCCGAATGTGTCGAATATCGAAAGGCCGAATGTCGAAAGGCCGAATGTGTCGAAAGGCCGAATAGATTGAAAGGTTTAATGTGGAAATGTCGATTGTGTCGAAACGCCTAATGTTGAAAGGTTGTTTGTACCAAAATTGATTTTAATATTTCATCTTTTTATGAATGAAAATTTTCAAAATTTATATTTTTATGAAAACCAAAATTTATATTTTTATCAAATTTTGTATTGTATCATATATAAAAATGTTTAATAGTAAATCATATCCTTATCTAGAACAATAAAATACAGAAAATGAAAATCCCGAAAAAAAATCCAGAAACAAAAAACTCGAAAAAACAAAAATCCAGAATACTAAAATCCAGAAACGCAATTATCAAAGTGCGGACCAAATTATTATTAAAATGGGTTGGCTACCTTATCTAGAAAAAATAATACAGAAACTGAAAATCCCGAAAAAAAAATCCTGAGAAAAAAAATCCAGAAACAAAAATCCAGAATACTAAAATCCAGAAACGCAATTATCAAAGTGCGGGCCAAATTAAAATTAAAATGTCTATCGAATTTTACTTTTTCTGTAAAGTTCTTAATATTTACGATAATGGAAATTGCTTCGTCAACCTTGCAGACACAGATCAAAGGAATCGTATCGCTCATATCGCTTCTACTGATAGTTATACCACAAATGGTTCAAGTTATTTTGTGGTTAGCTTAATTCGTTGGATTAGTATGGCATCGAATGGCACGAATGTATTGGAGCGAATTAAGGATTTAATGCTTCGTGAATGCTTCGTCAACCTTGCAGACACAGATCAAAGGAATTGTATCGCTCGTATCGCGTCTACTGACAGATGTACCACAAATTTTTCAAGTGAAGTCAAAGTCTAAAAATGCCTATAAAATTGAATTTTTTTTTTCATTTATTTTGAATAAAATATTTTTTCTGGATTTTTTTCTGGATTGCTTTTCCAGTAATTTCTAGATAATTTTCTGGATTTTTTTTCGGGATTTTTTCTTTTCAACTATACTGGATTTTAAAATTTCTGGATTTTTTTTCCAGGCAAATGTAGTGATTGCCGCTTCGGTGGCACAGTTGTTAGCATGCTTGCTACAAGCTCCGGAGGTCCCGGGTTCGATTCCCGGCGGGTGATGAAAAAATCACGGCTGGTTAATGTAAGGGTCAATGAACTAATCACTCATTATCCGTTGTAAAAATGATTACGAAACTTCACTATGAAGCGGCCAAGTCCCTCTATGGGATGTAGCGCCAGCGAGAAAAAAAAAAAAAAAAAAAAAAAATGTAGTGATCCCATTAATTAATTATAATAAAAAAAAATAAAAATAAATAAATTCATCACATTAATATGGTACATGCACAGGATTTATTAGCACGTACATATTTTCAATGTATTTAAATTATTTTACATTAATAAATAAATTCAATGGTTTTAAATATTCATTTCGACCTATTCGGCCTTTCGACATATTCGGCCTTTCGACCCATTCGGCTTTTCGCCAATTCGACATTCAGCCTTTCGGCAATCTGCCTTCCGACCCATTCGGCCTTTCGGCGTTCGACCTTTCGACATTCGACCTTTCAACATCGAACGATCAGTCACCAAACCAAACGGAATTTCCGTAAAAAATGTTTTGACTTGAATGCCTTTTAATTTTTGACTGAAATTCCTTTCTGTTTTTGACTGAACTACTTTGACTGGGGCCCCGGAGCCAACGTATAGGTCTACAAAGGCATTTCAGTAAAAAAAAAAACAACCAAACAAAAGGTATTCCAGTCCAAAAATTTGTGACTAAAATACCTTTTAAGAAGGTTATTCAGTCCAAAAATACAAAGGGCATTTCAGTCAATCTGTTTCCTGACCGAAATACCTTTTTTTTTTGACACAAGTTTCTTTTTGAAAGTGAACATAATGCTTCAATGTGTACATCGACAATGAGCCTAGCATTGTCATAAATTAGGGTTAAATCCGTTCACGGTTTACGCCCTATCGTAACCAGCTGAAGTTAGTGTAATGTGGCCAATTGTCTCTCGGGTGTCGCCTTTTATAGTTTATCAAGAAGATATATGATGTTAGAATTTTTGTTATTATTGTGGATAACAGCCAAATAAGTGTCTTTAAACGTCAACCACTGAGCAGGATTGCCACTGAATGTTGGTACCTGAACCTGAGGAAGTCTAGCCGCCTAACCGGCGTATCGAGAACCAACTCATATTCACTGTATGTTTTCTTAAAAGAATCTAGTCGCACAGTTTACTCAATGAACGTTGTTTCGTCCGTACTCCGTAGCTTGATCCAGAATTTTTCTGGTCTCACAGTTTATGTGTTGTTTGTATTTTATTTAGCTCCAAATTGTATTGTTGCACTTCAAAAAAAACTGCATGTATTTTACCAACCACTGGATAAATTTTATTATATATCGCGTTGCATCAAGTTATTGATGATGTTGTCCGACATTAAATTGTTATGTGGCTCGATGGTCCAAAATGTTTCGATGTGAACTGTATTTATTCGACGAAAACTACATTTTCCTATGCACAATTTGATATTATCAAATAAAAAAACACATTTAAGGTTATACACACATTTATTTTTTATTACTTTCCTTTATGAGGCACAAATCACGAATGCCGAATTAGTCTTTCGTTTTTTTTTTCGCCCAGCTCGAACAAATTATACGGGTGTAAGTCGATTTTTTTTTTAAAGACATTGCTATAGACGGAGAACTCCGAGCGAGTTTGAGACAAGCTACACTACACTGGAGGATGCAGGATTTCTACGTGTAAATCCAAGCGTGCATTTTCAAAATTTATACTCCATAAATCATGCAAGTGATAAAAAAATCATCTTTATGACTTTTCGCAAATTTGCAACATTTGTTCGTTTGTTCGTTCATCATTCATTGGCCAGCAATTTATTTCTGTGCATTTCTGACCTCTCCACTTGACTAATTCATGTACCGCACTACTTTTGCAAGAAATATCAATGCTGCTAGGTCGCTAGAGTGCTCTCAGTCATTGTAAGTCACTATTTTGTAGTTTTTATTTTTATTAAAATTCATGATACGAAATTTTCGATATTATTCTAAATTGGTAAAGTGTTGTAGATAAGGTACGAGTATGTTATTTAAAATTAAAATTAGTTGGAGATTTTTGATATCACTCGAGACTGGATTAGAGCTTAATTAAGCATTTCACTGAATTCTTATAGAGATAAAACGTTCGAAATTCGAGATTTTTATTTTTATGGATTCTTTTAGATTTCTGGAATAGATCGTTGGCATCGAATTTCGAGATTCTTAGAGATTTCTTAATTTTTTTAAGATTATAACAGGATTCTAAGTTTATTCGAAATTTAATGTTAAGAACCGCGTTTTTCAATATTACCTGAAATTTGCACAGTATTGAAATGCTTATTTACAACCATTTTTATTCATTGAATATACAATTATCAGTCAACCATCTACTTGATAGATTTTCCATAAAACCAACCAAACCAAAAAACTAATGTTCTTATTAGAACAACATTCACAAATTTAAGAAATCTTTATTATTGATATTGAATATTAAACCAAACAATCTTCTATTCAACAAGTTGCACCGCAACTAACATTATTTCCTCTCATATAAAATACTCGCTTGCATGCACAATTCAAATCGCTTGTATTTCCATTTATACAGCGAATATAAGTTTTGGATTAAAAATGATTGGATTCTTGTACACTGATTCCTTGTGGTTCCAGCATCCTAAATTGAAAAGTCGATGATTTAGTCAAACATATCAACCCAATGTGAAACCAATTACGGTTGGCTTGTTCAAATTTTCTTCGCTTTACAGAATTTAAAAATTAAATAATTTTGATTAATTAAAAAATTGTGCACGGCCACTTCCGCCTAACTACAGAATTATATTTTTTCCAAATTGCTATTATGAATGAAACTATGGCAAAGGGCCACTAACACACTTTGCTAGAGGTTTGGACTCTGGCTTTTATAGTAAATATCAATAAAAACAATTAACATAATACATTCCGTAATAATGTAAATACATTATTATTTACAAAATTACTTCGAACATGACAAGGAATACTATTTACAGCCAGAAGGTTTGCCAATGGGAGCCCTCTTTCAGGCACTTTAGCTAATATATACTTAAACCACATTGAGAAGGAATGCATTTTAAACACGAAAAACAAATTTCTAAATAATATAATTTACTGGCACAGATATGTTGATGATATCTTAATGCTATTCAGAGGTTCCGTCAGGCAATTGGATCATTTACACCGATATATTAACAACATTCACACAAACATAAAATTCACGCTGGAAGTAGAGTCAGAGAAATCGTTAAATTTTTTAGATTTATCCATCCAAAATATTCAGAAAAGAAACTCAAACGGATCACACTATTCACAATTCATCACATCATCCGTTTCAACATAAAATCGCCGCTTATCGTCATATGCTTCACCGACTCAACAATATCCCGATGACTGCCAGTGATTATGAAAATGAATACAATACGATACAATATATCGCCAACAATAATGGATACCCGGAAAATATGATCTACAATTTAAATGCCAAAATTAAAAACAAATTATATTTACAAAATTTATCAACTCTATCTACTGAAGATTAAACCAGAAAACAATATGTCACCATCGAATACAACCAAACTACCTGCAATATTATGAAAAACATTTTACAAAGATATGAATACAACATCGCGTTCAAAACCAGCAATAAAATTCAACAAAAGATTAAAATACAGCAACAAACACAACCACAAGATAGTGGTATATACAAATTAATTTGTAATGATTGTTCAAAATTCTATATCGGCCAAACTGGACGTTCGTTTACAGTAAGATTTAAAGAACACACAGAGGAGCTTAAACAAACCAGATCAAAAGATATTTTTAAATCTAGTTATGCACAACACTTAACGGACGAGAATCATTCATACACTGATCTTGACTGCAATTTAATCATATTACACAGGCTACAAAACGGAAATATAATGGACCGGTACGAAGAGTTGGAAATTTATAAACAACGCAACAACACACTGATTTTAAATGAAAAACTAAATACAAAAACAAATAGATTGTACAACAGGGTAGCAAAAATGAAATAGAACAACAACCGGGAAAAGCAACGAAAAACAACAAACAACACAAACAATTTTTAGTAGTTTGCAAAAAATTGGCAAAGAGCGAAGCTCGAAACTAGTATTTTTAAAATAAAATACAAAAAATATCACAATAAAGAAAATTAAAAACTATTTCAAGTTATTGAATAAAATATAAAAATAAATCAAATAATTAACATAATTTATGATACAAACATTTTCTATTTATTTACAAATTAAACGAATAACACAAAAGAATAATAACACATCAATTTAACCGCGTGCAAATGGACTGCCCGCATTAGTTGCAACAAAGTAGATACCACGAGCCAACCCATGTTGTGATGGTTCAGCACCCATAAGACGAGTTGGTCCACTCGATGTGCACTGGCTGTTAAGAATTTGAGCGTAGCTTGCACATTGTGTCGAAACAAAACGTCTCGCTGTGTTAATTGATTCGGCAAAGAATTCATGAGCACGGCTATGAGCACATGATCCAGCTAAATCTATACCACATCCAGGTTGTGTACGTCCCCAATTTGGATAGAAATCAGCAATACCAATTGGTTGATCGAAACCTAATAGACCAGCATTTGTATGCATAACTTCAACGTATTCAGCATCGGTTGGTGCAACACGTTGTGTTGGTTGATTCATTGCGAATAATGGTAGAGCTGGATCAAGAGCAATAACTGAGTGTAGACGACCACGGCCTACACGTTTACCAACGATACCGGCAGCATGACCACCAAGACTGTGACCAATAACTGAAATACGATTAAAAGCCAAACCACCAAATTGATTCATCCAGTCAATCATACGTGCGCCAATTACACCAACATCATTGATTCGATTACGGGCTGCTGCATAGTTAGCTGTTTGGGCACCTACACCCCAATCAACAGTGATTACATTGAATTCACCACGGTTAATATACGCATTTCGGATAGCTGTATTCACCGTTGATCCACCGTTATTATTCCAGCCGTGAATAATGAAACGTGTTGGATGGGCGGAGTTGTATTGTGAGTTGGTTAATGAGGCGAGATTATTCCATGTGATCACTTGACCAGCAGTTGGATTTCTACGAGTAAATACTCGGAAGACAATATCGTTGGCAGCATTAAAGAATGGTTCAACTTCGGGCTCATTTTGGTATGAATTGGCATCGATGTAATGGAAATGTCCATCACCATCTGGTACTAGACTCCATTCAGGTGATTCCTCAGTTGGATGATCTTGTGTATCAAAATGGATTTCTCCATCGATATACTCAAACATATGTTCTTCGCCATCTAGCTCTACGGTTGGATGATCTTGAGTGTCGATATGAATTCCACCATCATCATATTCAAGTGGAGTTGCGACTGTACAGAAAAAAAATAAAAAAAATTTAACTATTTTTGAAAAACTATAATCAAATTACAAAACCTTACCTGCGAATGCAGCGAGTGCAAGCGTTAAAAGCAATAGCTTCATCGCGAATAATTTACCTTATTGTAACTTCGGTAACGAATAATTCAGCCTATTTATACTTAAACTATTATCGATCATTTTCATCTTAAACTGATAATTTTTTGAAAGTCATTTTAAAGTGTGTTCGTAAGTGTAATATGTATGCCTATTTGCGTACTTGTGTATATCACCTGGCTTGTTTTTTAGTTTTGGAAATTAAGATAAGGCGCAATAATACAAGGAAATATTATTATTTAGAAGTTACGCACTTGAAATTTTTTGATATATGATAATAGCTTTAATAGATACCGGCATTGACAATAGATTCTTAATTTTTACTATAATTTCCTAATAACTATTTTTACTAGAAAAAGCAGCTCAGTTAAAAAAAAAATACTTCTGATAATTCCATTGTAAACCATGGAAAATGGATAAAATTCTCGATTCAGTATTATTTCAAAATGGCAAACAAGATAACTCCGATTCGATATTTGTCAGCGATGACAAAGAACAATAATTTTTATTCCACATATCCAATTTGGCAAGGATAGCTCCGATTTGCAAATTTGAGTAATTTTCTTAGTATTAAGCAGCATCGACCGATACTCTGTTGCAACATTAATAACAAAAATCAGCCAAGTTACTGGGAATTTTTCTTTTATTATTTAGCAATATTTACGAATTGTAATACAAAAATAGGAATAAAATAAAATCAAATTGTCAATCAAATTTAACCGCGTGCAAATGGACTGGCCGCATTAGTTGCAACAAAGTAAACACCACGAGCCAATCCATGTTGTGATGGTTCAGCACCCATAAGGCGAGTTGGTCCACTCGATGTGCACTGGCTATTAAGAATTTGAGCGTAGCTGGCACATTGTGTCGAAACAAAACGTCTAGCTGTATTAATTGATTCGGCAAAGAATTCATGAGCACGGCTATGAGAACATATCCCAGCAAAATCGTTACCACATCCAGGTTGTGAACGTCCCCAATTTGGATAGAAATCAGCAATACCAATTGGTTGATCGAAACCAAATAGACCAGCATTTGTATGTATAACTTCGACGTATTCAGCATCGGTTGGTGCAACACGTTGTGTTGGTTGATTCATCGCGAATAATGGTAGAGCTGGATCAAGAGCAATGACTGAGTGTAGCCGACCACGGCCTACACGTTTACCAGCGATACCGGCAGCATGACCGCCAAGACTGTGACCAATAACTGAAACACGATTGAAAGCCAAACCACCAAATTGATTCATCCAGTCAATCATACGTCCGACAATTGCACCAACATCGTTGACACGATTACGGGCTGCTACATAGTTAGATGTTTGGGCACCTGCACCCCAATCAACAACGATTACATTAAATTCGCCACGGTTAATATACGCATTTCGTATAGCTGTATTCACTTTTGATCCACCATTATTATTCCAGCCGTGAATAATGAAACGTGTTGGATGGGCGGAGTTGTATTGTGAGTTGGTTAATGAGGCGAGATTATTCCATGTGATCACTTGACCAGCAGTTGGATTTCTACGAGTAAATACTCGAAAGATAATATCGTTGCCAGCATTGAAGAATGGTTCAACTTCGGGCTCATTTTGGAATGAATTGACATCGATATAATGGAAATGTCCATTACCATCTGGTACTAGACTCCATTCGAGTGATTCTTCAGTTGAATGATCTTGTGTATCAAAATGGATTTCTCCATCGATATGCTCAAACATATGTTCTTCGCCATCTTCTTCAATATCTTCTTCACTATCAGATTCTACGGTTGGATGATCTTGAGTGTCGAAATGAATTCCACCATCATCATATTCAAGTGAAATCGCGGCTGTACAACAAAAACAAAATAAAAAACTCAAATTATTATTTAGAAAACTTAAATCAAATTACCAAATCTTACCTGCCAAAGCAGCAAGTGCAAGCGTTAAAAACAATACCTTCATTACGAATAATTTACCTTACTGTAACACCGTTTCCGAAAATTGCAGCCTATTTATATACCTAAGCTTTATTGATACTTGTCATCTGAAGTTGATAAAATTTTGCAGTTCGTTCTAAATTGTGGTTGCATATGTGTAATTTAGATGTGTGTTTGCGCACTTGCTTATGTCAGTTTGTTTGTTTTTAATTTTGGAAATCGAGATAAGATGTAATGCAAGCGAATATTAATTTTTAAAATTACATACTAGGCCGGTATTCACGTACAATTAAATTGCGCAATATAATTGTGTGAGGTCAGAACATTGCAAAATATTCTCAAATTTTATTCAAGATTGTGGAATTTTATTGTGGAATATTGGCGTCACACAATTATATTGCGCAATTTAATTGGGTGACATCAGTATTGCACAATAAAATCCCAAAATCTTGAATAAAATTTGAGAATATTGTGCAATGTTCTGACGTCACACAATTATATTGCGCAATTTAATTGTACGTGAATACCGGCATTTATATTTTTATTTTGATATATGTCGATACAGACGTTTGTAGTACAATCCAAGCTTAAAATTATGTGTTCTCTCTTCTTGATTCAATGATTTTTTTTGCTTTGCGGTAATGAGCTTTTTTTGCATGATGTGTATTTGGTATTGGGCTAGGGCTATATTTAGATAGTTATAAATTTAGTTAGACATTTTTATTTAACTAATAAAAAAAGTTTAGGGCTAGTTATAAATTACCAAAATTAAAATTTTACCAAAACTTCCGATTAGTTCAGATGCTAGATATTCTACTTTACCCAAAGTACTAGTTAATATTTTTATTTTCTTAACCTTTAAAATGGCCCGAAAATAAAGACCAACCCCACCCTTCAATTATTATTTCTCCAATCAGATCATAGCAGTTTAAAGTTATTAATTCGAAGCAACATTGTTAAAAATCTTACTACTAAGCTAAGTCTCAGTCTAGGTAAGTCATTAAAATGTTTTACCAAGCTGCGCACATTCAAATGACCAACTTTCAAACTTCGAATTATTATGTACCTGCAAATTGAGTCGCTCAGAAGCCAATGCGGTTAAGTCCATTTTTTGAAATTTTCTGATTTTTGTAAATTTTAATTGAATAAATAATATTCTTCTTAGTTATTAAAGGATTTACTGGTTGATCGTGTTTTCTAGGTCAGACAGCCCTTTTTTTTATAGCTTCTGAATATGTGGTATAATAATTTCAAACTATTATAGTTTCAAAACATTAATATTCTCAATTTTTGTTTTCTGGACTTAACCGCATTGGCTTCTGACCGACTCAATTATCACCTGGAACAGCTTGATTACCTTCATCGATCGAGCTTTTATAATGTAAAAAATGTTGTCACCAAAAAAAATGGAGTGTCGATTACAGCTGGTATCCGAAATTTCACACGTGGAGTTAGTGATGCCCGAAAATTGTTGTTCAGATTATAATTATTCGGGACTAATTTAGTAATTTCACAGTTTCCTGTATCTAAACAGAGTATAAGTTCACGTTTTAAGTAAAAATTCGTATTAAATTTCATCAATTCTATAAATTCCACAAATTCTATCAATTTTATAAATTCTATCAGTTCTTTGAATTGTTTTAAGTATGTCAATTCACTCAAGTTTGACTTGTTTTAAAAATTCCATAATATCTAGAAATTCTCTGAATTCTACAAAATTTTAAAAATTTAATAAATTCTATGAATTCAATAAATCCAATATAAAAGATTTTTAAATTCAGTAAATTCTTCAAATTTTACAAAATTTATAAATTCTATAAATTTTATGAATTTTGTAATTCCTTTAAATTTGAAGTACAAACTCAAATTGTTTTCCAAATTATTTTGATGTTTTAAAAATTCCCTTCTTATGAAATATAATCCATCACAAGAATGGTTATAAACATCGTCTTGATAAAAGAAAAATGAAGAAAAGCACTTTGAGGGAACACCATTTTTGAATTAATTTAATTGCAATGTAAAAAACTAGTTAAGTTCATGAATCAAACCCTTTCTATTTATTTACAAATTGAAACTATAACCAAAATAAAAACACCAAATCAATCAAATTTAACCGCGTGCAAATGGACTGCCAGCATTAGTTGCAACAAAGTAAACACCACGAGCCAAACCATGTTGTGATGGTTCAGCACCCATAAGACGAGTTGGTCCACTCGATGTGCATTGGCTGTTAAGAATTTGAGCGTAGCTTGCACATTGTGTCGAAACAAAACGTCTAGCTGTGCTAAGTGATTCGGCAAAGAATTCATGAGCACGGCTATGAGCACATGATCCAGCTATATCTATACCACATCCAGGTTGTGAACGTCCCCAATTTGGATAGAAATCAGCAATACCAATTGGTTGATCGAAACCTAATAGACCAGCATTTGTATGCATAACTTCGACGTATTCAGCATCGGTTGGTGCAACACGTTGTGTTGGTTGATTCATCGCGAATAATGGTAGAGCTGGATCAAGAGCAATAACTGAGTGTAGACGACCACGGCCTACACGTTTACCAGTGATACCGGCAGCATGCCCACCAAGACTGTGACCAATAACTGAAATTCGATTGAAAGCCAAACCACCAAATTGATTCATCCAATCAATCATTCGTCCGACAATTGCACCAACATCATTGACACGATTACGGGCTGCTACATAGTTAGATGTTTGGGCACCTGCACCCCAATCAACAGTGATTACATTAAATTCGCCACGGTTAATATACCCATTTCGGATAGCTGTATTCACCGTTGATCCACCATTATTATTCCAGCCGTGAATAATGAAACGTGTTGGATGGGCGGAGTTGTATTGTGAGTTGGTTAATGAAGCGAGATTATTCCATGTGATCACTTGACCGGCAGTTGGATTTCTACGCGTAAATACGCGGAAGATAATATCGTTGCCAGCATTGAAGAATGGTTCAACTTCGGGCTCATTTTGGAATGAATTGACATCGATATAATGGAAATGTCCATTACCATCAGGTACTAGACTCCATTCGGGTGATTCTTCAGTTGGATGATCTTGTGTATCAAAACGAATTTCTCCATCGATATTCTCAAACATATGTTCTTCACCATCTAACTCTACGGTTGGATGATCTTGAGTGTCGAAATGAATTCCACCATCATCATATTCAAGTGGAATCGCGGCTGTACAACAAAAACAAAAAAAAAACTCAAATTATTATTTAGAAAACTTAAATCAAATTACCAAATCTTACCTGCCAAAGCAGCAAGTGCAAGCGTTAAAAACAATACCTTCATTACGAATAATTTACCTTACTGTAATACCGTTTCCGAAAATTGCAGCCTATTTATACCTAAGCTTTTATCGATACTTGTCATCTGAAGTTGATAAAATTTTGCAATTCGTTCTAAATTGTGGTTGCACATGTGTAATTTAGATGTGTGTTTGTGCACTTGCTTATGTCAGTTTGTTTGTTTTTAATTTTGGAAATCGAGATAAGATGCAATGCAAGCGAATATTAATTTTTAAAATTACATACTTAATATTTTTATTTTTGATATAGGTCGATAGCAGGTACAGATTACGGACATTTGTAGTACATTCCAAGCTTAAAATTTTGTGTTCACTCTCCTTGATTCAATGATTTCTTTTGCTTTGTGGTAATGAGCTTTTTTGCATGATGTTCATTTGGTATTGGGCTAGGGCTATGTTTAGCTAGTAATACATTTTTATTTAATTAATAATAAAAATTTTGGGCTAGTTATAAATTACCAAAATTAAAATTTTACCAAAACTTCCGATAAGTTCAGAAGCTAGATATTCTACTATACCCATAGTATCAGAGAATATTTTTTTAACCTTTAAAGTGGCCCGAAAATAATGACTAACCCCACCCTCCAATTATTATTTATTCGATCAGATCGTAGAAGTTTATAATTATTAATTCGAGGCGACCTTGTTAGAAATCTTACTAGTAAGCAAAGTCTCAGTCAAGGTAAGTCATTAAAATGTTTTACCAAGCTGCGCAAAATACCAATTGGTAATTCTTCATTAAACACTAATTTGAAAGCAAGCTTATTACAAATCATTCAGATTATAATTATTCGGAACTAATTTAGTAATTTTACAGTTTCCTGTATCTAAACAGAGTATAAGTCTACGTTTTAAGCAGAAATTCGAAATAAATTTCATCAATTCTATAAATTCTACAAATTCTATCAATTTTATAAATTCTATCAGTTCTTTGCACTCAAGTTTGACTTGTTTTAAAAATTCCATAATATCTAGAAATTCTCTGAATTCTACAAAATTTTAAAAATTTAATAAATTCCACAAATATTTTAAATTTTAATATTTCTATAAATTTGTTAATTTTTTAAATTTTCTATGAATTCTATCAATTTTATGAATTTTGTAAATATTTTAAATTTTTAGTACAAACTCAAATTGTTTTCCAACAAAAATTCCCTCCTAGTGAAATATAATCCATTACTTGCCCTAGAACGGTTATTATTCCATCCGTGAATAATAAAACGTGTTGGATGAGCGAAATTATATTGTGAGTTGGTTTGAAATGTGAAAACCCGAAAGCATTGAAGAATGATTCAATTTCAGGCTCATTTTGGAATAAATTAACATCGACATAATGAAAATTTCTTTTACCATCTGGTACTAGACTCTATTCGGGTGATTCCTCAGTTGAATGATCTTGTGTATCCAAATAAATTTCTCAATCGATATACTCAAACATGTGTTCTTCGCCATCTAACTCTACGGTTGGATGATTTTGAGGGTCGAAATGAATTTCTCCATCATTTATAGTTATAGGCTTTTTTTGATCGTTATCATACGCGACTGATAAGTTAGCAAATCGTCTCATTTCGTTTCTTTGTTAGGGTGTCGGTTATGTGAAAGTATAGTCCACTTGAGTTATTGTTAGTTTGTTTTGTGTTATGTATTTAAATCTAGATAACACGTATACACGTAAGCATTTTAATCAAAATTTGACTTTATTAAGCCTAAAATCTCTAAAATTAAAATGCCACTCATAGTGGCAGCTATTATTTCGGTTTTTCTAAGGACTACACTGTGCAGATAAAAACATTCTAGTGCGTGTGCGATAATTAAAGTTTTATGAAATTTCTGCGTATGTCGAGCCTGATTGGTTAGGTAATACACTAACTAATTTAAAATAATCAAATTCTAGCATCTAGTTTGTATACAAAATCATAACAAAAAGTACTTGTGTGGTTATCCGAACCACTTACTAGCACGAATATAAATCGAAACAAGTGACGAAAGCACTAAATTGTAAAAGTACTAGAATTCATCGGTTATTAGATAACAGACCCTCGAATATATAGAAATTGTAATTGTTTGTAATAGTTAGATGGATTCATGATAATCATACAATAGAATAATTAATTATGAAGTGTTTTATCAAAAGCCGCAATTGACAAAATTTATATTAAGGTCATCTACCAGTTTAAAAAAGCTCCAGCACCAGCTCTCAATCTTATGGGAATTTTTTGACTAAAGATGATTTAAACAAAATATTTATGGAATAAGGCGATATCAGTATTATTTCGCATAACCGGATTATTGTAGAATACTTTGAATTTGAGTCCTTAAATAATTTATTTAGACACAACTTCACTGTCTTAATACCATCTGGCAGGATTCGATTCTTGTGCTAACCGGTAGGCCGCCAATAGTGAATATTAGTAAATAGAAGCAAAATTTAAATACGTCACATACATGAGATACTATATTAGCCATAGGCTCTCTAAAATTCGTGCTATTTGGTATAATAGAGAACAACGTTCTTGTTCCAGGTGAAATTAGTCGATTGTTAATTTAAAAAAAAAATCAAGAGCTCTACGGCTCATATGAAAAAGGCACTGAGTCGCAATGTATATCCTATACAATTTATAATCATTATAGGGGCCAATCTCTGAGATTTTTGTTATTTGCTATTAATAGAGAAAATGTCCTTGTTCAAAACCGTAATTTTGCATCAAATCTCAAACTTCCCAATGTACATTCTCATAAATTTTTGTCCAAAAAAGTGTCCAAAAACTTTACACCGGTGTAGGAGATATAGAAAATGAAATGCTATATGACAAGGCGGTATAGGATATCTTCTGATTTTGGATTGTTTGTGGCTTATTTTTTTATATTCTCGAGTGGTCCTCAGCAAATGCTTCACCCTGACTGAAGTACTGAATAAAACACTATGTCAGCCAATACTCACGTATACACATATAGTGTTGTGATCTGAATAAACTGAAATTGCTTGAATTTTCAGAAAATAAATTTTGAACATTGTGGACGCTCTCTGAACGGAGTAATATAAATTCTTAAGGATTTAAAGATCGAAAATGGAAAATGGCGTCTGCGATTTTGATTGCTGTTCAACTCGTCTCAGTTCTAAATAATTTAACATTAATAGTGAGTGTGTAATTTGGTAGAGGATTTATATTGTTTAGACCAATTGTGATTTTGGGGAAGAAGTCCCTAAATTGCCTCTGCTCACAATAATGGAAATTGTTTTGTACAATGTATATATATGATAAGAAGCCCGCTCTTTTTTCTTGAGGTTTTTTTTGGTACCAATGCCAACAGCAGTTGATTGTAGGAATCTGATGTTTTCGCGAAATTTGCTACCTTAATGCGATCATCCCTCCACTCAATGCCGATTAAACTAAAATATCTATTTAGCCTGTACTTAGAAAAAAATTGAAGAAGTAGTTTGGCAGATAATCTTAAAACATTATTTATAAAATAACGTTCTTTTAAAAAACATAATACTGTGGCACTCAGCACTCGTTTTGTACTCTTTTAAATTCCTTCCTAAACCTATTTCCTGAACAAGGTCAGAAAAATAAAAATCAACGTTCCTCAAATTTTTTTTTTCTATATTAGTTTATTTTACATCATTGTTTGCTCTGTTTTATGGAAAAATTGTCCTCTTTGTTACTAAGGGGTCACCACGATTTCCAAAAAAAACCGATTGGAAAAAATTTTGAAAAAATCGAAAGACACAATCGAGCGATAACAAATTTGAAAGACGCGAAACCGAAAAATAACAATTTAAGGGTACTAAGATTAAACCCGGGACCACCAGTGATTTCGCAGACGAAAAGCTCATCTTTATACGACGTAACGATTAGTCGGGATGAAACGTATGCCACAACAAGTTCATATAGTATTTATTGACCTCTTATGAAAAAGACCACCTGTGCTTAGCGATATTAAGTGCTAGAATCAGTAATGTGTTTGAGGCTACTATGTAATTGGATATACAATTAACAACAACATAGGAAATTACAAATCGAAATTCGTAACTAAATTCAAAAACAAAATTTTTGGTTGATACTGGAGCAGATGTTTCAGTAATACTAAGCTAGTTTTGTCAAAATTAATGAAGTGGACTGAGCATGTAATTTAAAGTACTAGAGTTCTAGTTGATATATGGACACAGTGGCTCATTGCCCCATCAATCTCTCTTTTTTACAACTGGTTCTTGATGTTTCGCAAGAATTTATCAAATTATCTCACTGATTTCTCGAAAGTCTCTTAGCGTACAAATGACCCTTGTCCGGTAAAACATAGTGTTTCACACATTCAGCATACGACAAATTTTTTATTGCTATGGCTGAGTTTAAATTAATAGTATCACGAGAAATTTTTAGGCCCAGTAATAGCTTTATTCTTCATTAGACGTTATCCAGACATACTTCTTAGAGATTCCAAAAACTGCCATTTCTACCTCTGTTTGCAATTTGTAGAGTGATGTTTGGTTTTACAAATGCAGCTCAAGCAATATGGTTGATGGTTCGGCCTAAATTTCTGGTTCGTATTTTTGATGTTGTATAGTTGCTTGAAAATCGTTCAATGAGCATGTAGAGCAACTTAAAATTATTTTTCAAAAATTTACGAAACATGAATTGGCTGTGATTAATGGTAAATACATTTCCATAAGTTTTGAAATTAAATTTTTAACTCGCATTTAACATTTTTTCTCGTCTTGATTATAAGCTTTCGAAAATTTGGACAACAGTTACTTTACTTAATTTTTTCTCCGTTCGCAAGCACAACCAAAATACATTACTTAGGACAGGGAGCTTTTAGCAGCTTCAGGTATCACTCAATTCCAATACTTACTTATCACCCTTACGCCTTAGGTAAATTTACTTTATTCATCGATCATAATTCCTTGATTTACGGTTTTAATCGGAATCCAGATAAGGCTTCTCCGAGGCAGTTCTGCCATTTATTAGTCAATTTCCTACTGTCAATTTAATGATTTACTTTAGTTTAAATTTCCATCCTGGAAAGTATTAACAATACGGCGTTAGCAGATGCACAGGCCAATGAAGAACAGTATCAGGAAATTTTAGGCAATAATTCGTGTTTAACGTTAACACGGTCATTCCTCTAAATACTCGGCAATTAGTTTGTTGACCCTTTTCATAAACTGTCACATACAGGAATTTGAGCATCAATTAAATTTTTTACCAAAAATATTATTTGGGTTTAATTAATAAAGACTCCAGAATTATGGGTCAACAAATTCTAGACACACAAATCGTTACGCCTCGGTAAATTTAAAATAACCACAGCTTTTTGCTGAAATTTATATCGATATCACTGGTTTTTGAAAATAAGCAGTTTTGTGTGACATTATTTAGATTATATCACTATTTTACCGTCTGTTTCGCTGAAAATATAGACGTCGTTTAGTAGAGAAATGTATAGTCAACGTCGGCTAAGCAGCTTTTGGAAATACATTACAATTAGGTACATGGATAATTTTTTGTTGTCAAAATAGACAAAACTCCTGAGTTTCGGGGTCTAATACACTTTGATTGCGAATTAAAGCAATTTTCGTGCATTTTTGCCTATGTAGGGCTTTATTTGACGGCACTGAAGTATGGGTAAAAAAAACGAATCGGTTTTTTTTAATACATTTATAATTAAGATTTAACTATGAGTTTCATTCAAACCCGATGATGTGTTCTGCCGGTGGCCGACTAATTGTTATAAAAACCGGTCAGTTGGTTACTCTATTTGAAATCATTTTTAGTCTTGTCTACAATTACAAGAGAAATAAAATAGACTATGATAAATTCTGAGATTGATGACGCCTTTATTTAAACCTCGACTAGCGACCTAGCGTATACCAAGGGTAATCAGCTTAATACATATTGAGACTCGCACACATATTGCATCTGAACTTTCTTTGTTCAAAATGATAATTTTAATAATTTTGAAATGTACTGAAACCTAAATATAGAAGGCTTTGGTGAGAATAAGCAGTTTCCAATCTCTTTGTGTTTAAAATTTTTTTAAATTTCGAATAATTTTGTACATATTTAAAATTAATTTTCTGAGTTTTTATTTTTTTTTTGGAATAAAAGTTTTAAACTTTTAAGTTTTCTGAAAATTTTAAAAATAATAAAATTTTAAAATTTTAAAATTTTTCATAATTCTTCTATTCTTATAATATAGCTATGTTCTTAAATATCTGTTGTTATTGTATGGTTTACAAATTTTTAAAATTCAGTAAATAATATGTTTACAAAAATTGTAAAATTTTTAAAATGAACGTTAGGTTTCTGCAACTTTGGATCCAAAAATAAATTCCTCACTCAGAAAGTTTAAAAATTTGCAAATAATTCATTGACAACTACAAAATCCGCCTAATACTACGATTTTCAAAATTCGGGAAATAAAATATTGGAAAATTGTAAAATTTTTAAAATGTAGGACCAATAAAAATTTCCTCAATTAAAAAGTTTAAAAATTGACAAATAATTGATTGAAAATTACAATAGATAGGTAACAATTTTCAAAATTCAGGAAATAAAATGTTGAAAACTTTTAGAATTAACGTTGTGTTCCGCAAACTTATAACTATAACAGAATTTTCTAAACCAAGGTTTTTTTAAAATTTGAAAACTATAAATTCCATCTAGCTTAAAATTTTAAAAATTCGGGAATAAAGTATTGGAAAATTGTAAGATGTTCGTAATGGTTAGGCAAATTTACGACTAAAAATGAATTCCCGAATCCAAAAAAGTTTCAAAATTTTCAAAATTTCTTGTGCTTTCTATTCAAAATTCAGGAAATATGTCAATATTTAATTAATAATTAATTAATTACGAAATCCTTCTATGTACAATATGCGATATCCGCAAAAACTGAGGAATGTTCGCTGGCATTTAACCAATCCAATTCAATTAATTAAAAAAGTAGAAATCCACCTAGTTTGAAATTTTCAAAATTTAGAAAATTAAATGTTGGATAATTGTACAACTAATAAAATTTGCGTGAAGTTTCTGCAAATTTAGGGCCAAACATAAATTTTCCAATTACAAAGTTTAAAAATTAGCAAATAATTAATTGAAAACTACGAAATCCACCTAGTCTGCAATTTCGAAAATTCAAAAAATTAAATGTTGAAAAATTGTAAAAATTTTAAAATTTAAAGTTGAATTCCAATTAGAAACTTTAAAAATTGGCATATATGTATTTGATTACAACCTAGTTTACAATTTTCAAAATTCCGGCAACAAAACATTTGGAAAATTGTAAAATTTTTATATAGGATTTTTAAATGTAGGACCAATAATAATTTCCACAATTAAAAAGTTTAAAAATTGGCAAATAATTGATTGAAAAATACGAAATCTGCCTAGTTTGCAATTTTCAAAATTCAGAAAATTAAATGTTGGAAAATTGTTCAACTTTAGGAACTTTTGTTATGTTTCTGCAAATTGACGACCAAGGATAAACTTTCCAAATGACAGCTTAAAATTTGCAAATATTTGATTGAAAACTACGAAATCCACCTAGTTAGATATTTTCAAAATTCAAAAAATTAAATGTTTGAAAATTCAGCAACTCTTAAAATGTGCGTTAAGTTTCTGCAAATTGACGACCAAAAATAAATTCTCCAATTCAAGAAAGTTTAAAACTTTGCAACTAATTGATTGAAAATAACAAAATTCGTTGTATTTCCTAATCCAAACTATGTAGTTTAAAAATTTGCAAATAATCGAAAACTATAAATGCCACATAATTTACAATTTTAAAAATTCGGGAAATAAAACATTTGGAAAATCGTAAAATTTTTAAAATGTACGTTATATTTTTGCAAATTTAGGACCAACAAAAATTTCCTCAATTAAAAAGTTTAAAAATTGCAAATCATTAATTGAAAACTACGAAATCCACCTAGTTTGCAATTTTAAAAATTCAGAAAATTAAATGTTGGAAAATAGTACAACTTTTAAAATTTACGGTATGTTTCTGCAAACTGACGACCAAAAATTAATTCTCCAATTCGAAAAAGTAAAAAATTTGCTAATAATTGATTGAAAATTACGAAATCCGTTTAGTTAACAATTTTCAAAATTCAGAAAATAAAATGTTTAAAACTTTTAGAATTAACGTTGTGTTCCGCAATCTTATGACTATAACAGAATTTTCTAATCTAAGGTTTTTTAAAAATTTGAAAACTATAAATTCCATCTAGCTTACAATTTTAAAAATTCGGGAATAAAGTGTTGGGAAATTGTGAAATGTTCGTTATGATTCTGCAAATTTATGCCTAAAAATGTATTCCCCAATCCAAAAAAGTTTAAACAATTTCAAAATTTCTTATGCACTCTATTAAAAATTCAGGAAATAAGTCAATATTTAATTAATAATTAATTATGAAATCCTTCTATGTGCAATATGCCATATCCGCAAAAAATTCAATTAATTAAAAAATTAGAAATCCACCAAGTTTAAAATTTTTAAAATTTAGAAAATTAAATGTTGGATAATTGCACAACTTTTAAAATAACGTTATGTTTCTGCAAATTTGGGGCCAAAAATAAATTTTCCATTTACAAAGTTTAAAAATTAGCAAATAATTAATTGAAAACTACAAAATCAGCCTAGTTTACATGTTTCAAAATTCGGGAAATAAATATTGGAAAATTGTAAAAATTTTAAAATTTAAAGTTGAATTCCAATTAGAAAGTTTAAAAATTTGGAAATACTTGAATTATAACTGTGAAATCCACCTAGTTTACAATTTTCGAAATTCGGGCAATAAAACATTTGGAAAATTGTAAATTTTTAAAATGTAGGACCAATAATAATTTCCTCAATTAGAAAGTTTAAAAATTGGCAAATAATTAATTGAAAAATACGAAATCCACCTAGCTTGCAATTTTCAAAATTCAGAAAATTAAATGTTGGAAAATTGTACAATTTTTAAAATTTTCTTTATGTTTCTAGACAGCTTAGAAATTTTCAAATATTTAATTGAAAACTGCGAAATCTACCAAGTTTGGTATTTTCAAAATTCAAAAAATTAAATTTTTGAAAATTGAACAACTCTTAAAATGTACGTTATGTTTCTGCAAATTAACGACCAAAAATAAATTGTCCAATTCAAGAAAGTTTAAAAATTTGCAAATAGTTGATTGAAAATTGCAAAATTCATTGAGATAACAATTTTCAAAATTCAGAACTTAATCCAAGGAAGTTTAAAAAACTGCAAATAATTGAAATCTATAAATTACACCTAGTTTACATTTTTCAAAATTTGGGAAATAAAACATTTGGAAAATTGTAAAATTTTTAAAATGTACGTTATGTTTTTGCAAGTTTTGCACCAATAAAAATTTCCTCAATTAGAAAGTTTAAAAATTTGCAAATAATTAGCTAATTGCAAACTACGAACTCCACCTGGTTTGTAATTTTCAAAATTCAGAAAATTAAATGTTGGCAAATTGTACAACTTTTAAAATTTACGTTATGTTTCTGCAAATTGATGACAGATGTATCATCAAGACTAATTCAATGTTAGGGTTTTTATTCCATTTCTCAAAAATTTTTATGATCCGTATACTCTAAAAGTCCTTTTTGTGTCATTGGTTCGTTCGCACTTGGAATATGCCTCAATTGTCTGGAATCCGTACTATAACAATTTCTCTAGCCATGTATAATCAATTCAGAAGCGATTTCTGATGTTTGCCTTAAGGCGAGTCCCTCGGAAGGCTAACGCTCTTATGTATGTACTACCGCCATATTTTGGCCATTGCCTGTTGCAGAATATTGAACTATTGTCCGCTACGTGCGCGATGTTATAATGGACCGAATTGATAATTCACAATTACTGTCGTTGTATTCATTAAGTACTCCCGTGCGATTACTCAGGCATCGAGTCCTTGAGATTAATCTCCGCTTCCATCGGTCGAATTTTGGTATGCCAGATCCAATCTTTAATTCAAATCGTGTATTTGATAATGATTCTGCCGTGTTTGATTCTAATTCGTCTAGAAACGAATTTAAAAATATTGTTAAAAATTTTGTGTTATCGAATTTGAATTATATAAATTGTATTGGCTTTATGTCTTCCTTTTTTTATAAACACTAAATTTATAATTTTACTGTTGGCTAATAAATAAATAAATTAAAAATAAATTCTCCAATTTAAGAAAGTTTAAAAATTTGCAAATAATTGATTGAAAATCACAAAATTCATTTAGTTTACAATTTTCAAAATTTGAGATATAAATCATTTGGAAAATTGTAAAGTTTTATGTTTTTGCAAATTTAGCACCAATAATAATTTCCTCAATTATAAAGTTTAAAAATTTGCAAATAAATGATTGAAACATGCAAAATCCAACAAGTTTGCAATTTTCAAAATTCGGGAACTTTAATGTTAGAAAATTGTCAACTTTTAAAATTTTTGTTATATTTCAAATTGATGACTAAAAATAATTTCTCCAATCAATAAAGTTTAGAAATTTGCAAATAATTGATTAAAAGTTACAAAACCCATGTAGTCAACAATTTTTTCAAAATTCAGGAAAACTTTTAGAATTAACGTTGTGTTCCACAAATTAATGACTAAAACAGAATTTTCTAATCCAAGGTAATTTAAAAATTTGAAAACTATAAATTCCACCTAGCTCACAAAATACGAAATCCACCTAATTTGCAATTTTCAAAATTCAGAAAATTAAATGTTGGAAAATTGTGCAACTTTTAAAATTTTACCAAGTGAAGACGAGTCTTATGAGCCTTTTAAAATTTTCGTTATATTTCTGCAAATTGACGCCCAAAAATAAATTCTCCTATTCAAGAAAGTTTAAAAATTTGCAAATAATTAATTGAATCAAACAAAATCCACCTAGTTTGCAATTTTCAAAATTCAGAAAATTAAATGTTGGAAAATTGTGCAACTTTTAAAATTTTTGTTATATTTCTGCAAATTGATGACTAAAAATAATTTCTCCAATTCAATAAAGTTTAAAAATTTGCAAATAATTGATTAAAATTACAATAATTAACAATTTCCAAAATTCAGGAAATAAAATATTTAAAACTGTTAGAATTAACGTTGTGTTCCACAAATTAATGACTGAAACAGAATTTTCTAATCCAAGGTAGTTTAAAAATTTGAAACTATAATTTGTTGGAAATGCAAAGTGTTGGAAAATTGTAAAATGTTCGTTATGGTTCTGCAAATTTATGACTAAAAATGAATTCCCCAATCCGAAAAAGTTTAAAAATTTGCAAAATGTCTTATTCAATTTAGGAAATAAGTCAATATTTAATTAATAGTTAATTACGAAATCTTTCTATGTGCAATATGCGATATCCGCAAAAACTTAGAAATCTTCGCTGGCTTAATTTGGCGGAAAACCGCCAAATTATCGTTAGTGTGATTTTCGAACTGACTCCAGATCCAGCGATCGCCTCGGTAGAGGCGAATTATTTGATTTGGACTTTTCGAAACTAATCTACCCAAAAAAGTGTAGCTGAATGATTATTAACATGCAATCGTAGATATGACTACGCTTATCCACGTTTGCCATCTTCGTGTTTGTACATTTGAAGATTTTTTTTTAGCAGACCGAATACACACAGATAATTGAGCAACATTTATTTTCGAGCAATAATGACATGACTCAATACAAAAATCATAAATGTTGTCTCGGTTAAAGGGGCATGAAAGCGTGGAAAATTAAATTGAAATTATTTCAGTCGATAAATAACAATTTAGTCGATAAAAAACTTTTAAACAGTCGATAAATAACAATAAAATCGTACCTTTGTGTTTTATTTAACCACAGTTTTAAAATATACAAACATGAATTACTTAATATCTGTCTTAATGCTGGCCAAATTTGGTAAGAAAATCTGCTGGTGTTTAGTATACCAACAATTGATTAACCGTTTATATTTGTATTCATCTATAGTGAACTCGCAATCAGTTATAGAACAAATTATATTTAGCTTAAAGCGTGAGCAGCACTGCTTTAATGCCGAAACTGATGTTCAATTTTTGTTGTACACTAATCAGAATCCAAATGTGGCCGAAATATTTCACGTTACCGATTCGTTGAATGGTTCAAATTTTAATCCAAATGTACCAACTCGTTTCACCGTACACGGATGGCGTGGTGCAATAAATTCAGGGGTAAATCATGCCGTAATAGAGGCAGCACTATCTGTGGGACATTTTAATTTTATTGCGGTCGATTGGAGCGCGGTGGCAAATACTTTGAATTATGCAGATGCACGGGATCACATTGTGGATATAGCTCGTGTGATGATCGAATTTATTGATCGTTTTATCGGTGAAGGTCTTATAAATTTGAGTACACTAGCACTAATTGGACATAGTTTGGGAGCGCATATATGTGGATTAGTCGGAAAAAAATTGAAATCTGGCAAATTGCCTTTTATAATTGGTTTAGATCCGGCTGGGCCTTTATTCGATTATAACAAGCCTGATGAGCGATTGGATTCGGGTGATGCCAATTTTGTCGAGGTAATACATACAGCTGGTGGTTCGCTTGGAATTATGGATCCAATCGGAGATGCAAATTTTTATCCAAATGGTGGCCATTCACAACCTGGATGTGGTTTAGATTTATTTGGTACGTGTGCTCATGAACGATCAGAAGATTTCTATGCTGAATCATTGAAGAGTGGTACTGAATTTTGGGCGACACAATGTTTAGGCTTTCATGAAATTGAGCGAATGTGTACCCCGTCAGGGCCAAGTGTACGAATGGGAGGCGAACCACCAAATCGTGATAATGCAAAAGGAATTTATTACTTGGCCACCGGTTCAAGTCCGCCATTTGCTTTGTGATAGAATGACGTTTGTGTAATTAGTAATTAAATTCCTAAAATGTAGGACATAAAAAAACAAAATAAATAAAACAAAGCTACTTTATATTACGTCGCCACAATAAAACAAATCGTGGGTTTTTTGCTTACGTACACACTGCACATACCTCTAACTGTTATCAGCCATAACAATCTCTGATTTGTTTCTAATTTGTATACACACAATTTACAATCAATTTCAAGTACTCGACAAATCATAATATTTGAGGAGTTTATAGTGATTTATTTTAATAATAGCCCCCGTTATCAGCTATATACAATACAATTATTGATAAGTGGCGTATATGTTTACACAATTTGGTTGAACCTACTCGAAATCAATCAACTTCAAAATAAAATTGTTTATCTAAAAATCTTGTTTTATTTAATTTTATTTGACATGCTAATCAAAATTAGTTTTCTATTTTTGTAAGTGATTATGATTAGATGTTGTATTTGCGTTGCGATGCCGTGACTTTGACTATACCAGAAATAAATTCACTAATAAATTAAAGCTGGGTGTATACGCAAAATTATTTCTTATAACAGGAACAACTCAGTTACTTTTAAATGTAATTTAATTAGAAACACTTTGTAGTAACAATGATTTTTAAGGACACTTTAGAAGATCGATTTCGGATAGCTCCTTTGTCGTTCGCTTTTCTAACGACTGTCTTTAACAAAAAGAGTCCACGAAAGAGCTATCCAAAATCGGTCCTCTAAGTTATTAGTAAAAAATCATTGTTACAATAAGGAACATTTAATCCCACGGTTTTCTGTCAATGCTCTTAAACGCTAAGCTACACTTCTTTTTAATGAAGCAATATTAAAAATTATAAGAACTGTTTGACGGGTCGTGCAAATATTTTGTCTGGGGAAAAAGTCCGTTGAGATACATAAAACATGTAGGCAAAGTTATATCTGCCTGGCCGTTTGTACGTTTACCTTTACGTAGACCCCGTCTTGCACAAAACCTCCCCGCGGATACATGCAATATGATAGTAAAATTATATCTGCCTAGCCACCTCCATAATTTTCTTCAATAGCTGTCAAAAGCTTAGCTAGACTTTTTTGTTAGTAGAGCAATTTTCAAGGTTATAAAAACATTTTGTATGGTATAAAAAATTCCGCTAACGCACTTGGTTTGGTCCCATAAATATTTTGTGTGATACAAAATATTCCCAAAGAAACAATTACCTGATACATGATTTTTGGGTCCATCAACGATGAAAAATCTTAAAAACTTGTTGGCAACTATTTCGACTTAGACAAAAAATCCTAAACAATGCTTACAATATGACCACAAAATTATATCGGCCTAAACAATTATACGCTTGCCTGTCAGTGGCCGCCAAATGGATAGATACATTTTTTTGGTTTTGTTTGTTTTGCTAAAAACTTACACAAATAATGTGAACCCACCCGGACATACTCACGAAATTTAAGAAGAATTGAAAGGTTTATCCTTTAGGATATCAGGAGGGATGCTGGGAGGGTTAAGATTCGTGCCGAATTAACGAAGATATTAGCTTATATATTAGTTGGATCTTGGATTGAGTTGGCTTGAAATTTAGTTTCCGAACCGATATTCTAATCACAAACGCTACTTACCAAATTTGATAAATCCTTTGAAATATATTAAACAATTTGTATTTGAAATATTTTGCCACACAATTTAATTAGCCTTATTCCCCACAGCAAAGGGTCAATAAATTCCTTTTGCATTATCACGATTTGCTGGTTCGCCACCCATTCTTACACTTGGGCCCGTACACATTTCTCCTAATACATTAGAGTTTGGACATTGTTTCGCCCAAAATTCAACATCATCCATCCTTCAAAGATCGATACATAAACAAATATGCTTGACTGTGTGAATATTACCTTTCTGTATCCACACAGATCTAATCCGATCGGGATCTAATCCGATGATAAAACCAGGCTTGCCGGACTTTGAGCGCGGCTGCTGTTACATAAAGATTTATGCCATCATCGAATGTGCCACGCCATCCATTTACGATGAAACTAGTGGGAAGATTATTCTTTTGGATTTTTTGGTGTGTTAGTATGCTGAATTTAATTTCTTCTTTTACTGAATTCGAGGTCCCTACAGAATAGGAAATTTGATGTTATTTATTTAGATTTTTGTTGCCAAATTGGACCAGTTATTAGACGGTTATTAAGTGCTTCATGTTTAATATTTAACTAGACCTCTAAATGATATTAAAGCATGAAATAGTATTGTGGATACGTTGTGCAGCATGCATAATAAATTGATCAACGTAAATCGAAAACCATGTAACAGTAACACGTGTTAATAAGCACCATGTTTTAGGGCAATTCAATGAAAGAATTCAAAAGCTTTTTAATTCTCCGGACGAAATTTTTTTTCTTGCGTTTTCGGTCGCAGAGACCTTGAAAAAGCAGAGGGAAAGGCATTTGGACAAACATAACTTTTGGTCAGTCATTTTTGGCAGGATTTCAATAAATTTTGTCCGTGCTGACCAAAGTTAACAACTCAAGCTGACTCCCAATTAAAGCTCCAACACAGTCACAAATAAATCCCTAACAGAACCGCTTACTCAAATAATTCTAGCTAAATCTAACTTAACCCTCAATTCAACCGCCAAATAAATCCACAACTGAACTACTCACTCAACTGTAACACAATGCTAACTCACTTTAAACTTATGATTTCATCAACCCAACTAAACCCCAACTCAATCCGTAAATCGACTCTCCCCCCCCCTCCCTCTTCCTCCAAATTCAACCTTCAACTCAATATCCATGCAACGCTCAACATATACGCCAATCCAAATTGGGTAAACGGTTATTGAGGTAACATGGATATATACTTCCAGACAGACAGACTTACATTTTTTGTTATTTAGTTTTTTGGGTTAAGGGACGTTCAAAATATCGAAAAGTGTGGTTTTGGACATATATATATATATATATATATATATATATATATATATATATATATATATATATATATATATATATATATCATATATATATATATATATATATATATATATATATATATATATAATTTATCATTTTTAGAAGGATTCCCATTAGTTTGGTCCTTGCGGACCGTAATTAAAAATATTCGTCCGTCAGACATCTTGGTATTTGGATGTGTATGGTGGAGGGGTCATTCTCATCCCCGGGAAAATATGCAGAAGCGATGTTAATCACCCTCCTGCCCCCTTTGGATAAGGGCATTTCTATTGAAACAGCCGTGATATCGCTAGAAATAAATTGGTTAATAGAGAAGATAATGTGGCATGAGCGACAGAGAATTGCTGCCCTCGGCCTATCAGCAGCCATGTCGTAGACTAGCTTACCTGTATTGGCCGCAAAACCTTTAATCTTCCCATTGTTGTTGCAAGACTCCTGTATAAGCGCTATATCCTAGTCAGTAATCATAAAAAGACGATTTAGGTTGTTTGTAGCCGTCTTCGATCGATGCAAATTAATCTGCATGAACCTCAGTTTTGTTGTTATTTTTTTATTGTGTATCACCATGATGTATGTATCACAGCTCCACGCTATCCTTCTTAGGCTCCGAAAAGCCTGGTATTGTTGCAGGTTGCTGAAGTGCCACCCTTCCTCTAGGAGTCAGCCTATGGCTTTTCCCGCCCTTCCTTGGCCCAGTTTGGCCAGTATCCCTGTTCCGGAGGTGCCAGGCCTTCTGGCCTCCTTCGGCCCAGTGACCTCACCATCGCTGTCAGAGTTCTCAGCCAAAGCTGCCCTCGATGTGCCGGGTAGATTCGGTTCCGCCACTCTCCCCCTGGCTGCATCCACCGCCCCTCCTTCTTTGGGCGGAAATGTAGAGAGCCAAACATCCAATTGACTCTGTAGTTGGAGTCCTTGAGTATCTCCTCCGTTTTATGTGAAACGGACAGTGTAATTTGAGGGAGGTCGCCTTCTCGCTCTTTCCTCGCAATATTTCTCCAATCTGTGTCTCTTGGGTCCTTATTCTGGATTGCCAGACGACGCAGTATCTTTTCATTTGTCTCCGTACCACCCCGTAGCAGGTAGACAAACATAATTTTTGGGCGAGGCAACTCCTCCTCCCCAACTGCCTTCAGGGATGCCCTGTCCCATGGTTTAACTGAGGGCACTGTGACCCTAAGCCACTCTGCCGTGTCTTCATCGGCACAGTTGACCGTAAGCCAACCATTTCTGGTGCGACATCCCAGGAAGTTTGGGCTAACACCATCTAACGGCAGCTCCGCCACTATGTCCGTTATCGCATCCTGCATTGCCCAGTTTGATCTCCGAGAAGCCTTGGTCGGTAATCTCCAGCCTGATGGCCTTTACCGCATTACTATAAGTAATGGCCGTATCGGCCCTGTTCTCGGGGCAACTCTCCTTATTGTCGCCCTCTGTGACATATTTTGGGCCAGCTTCCAGTGCCTTTGGTGAAGGACTGGAAACTTTCCCTTTCTTTGCTGCAATCCCTTGTGTGGTAGAGTCGTCATCCGATCTGCTTCTTTTATTTGCTGGGACAATTCTGTCCCTGATCTTCTCCTTACATTGCTGCAAGGTAGAGTCGCGGGAGACCCCTGCCCGAATTAGATGGGACAGACATCTCCTCGCGGCCTCACTGAGGCGTGTTCTCCTCTTTGCTGTCTCCTCGAGCTCCAATTCCTCAAGGCCATTGTTAATTTCGGCCGTTGTTGACGTGGATAGGGTATCCATTTCAGGCAATAGAATGCCATGTATAGGAGAGCCCTCCACTACGTCCGTGCTGGAGTTTTCAGTTAGGTTTTTGATCTCAGAGGAGCACCCCCCTTATTTTTTTGTTATTTAATGAATCCATAAAGTTTTGATTTATTTGAGAAATGAAAGGTCACCGGAGGTCACCTGGTATCCGGAGTTCCGTACTAGCAACCAACTAACCCATGATCATTCATCCTTCGGCGCACGTGTCTGTTTTTTTTTTCAAAGTTTATATCATCCTTTAACGTCGTACTTTAGCCTGTTGTTCGGTAAACGAGCCAACAGTTTCCGGAGGTCACTTGGAAGGAGGTATTACGTACACTTGCGGATCAAGCTTAGGTTACCCCTCGCGCAGATCGTGGGCCCACAGACAGGACTGCCTAAAACATGACCAGAACAGCCTACTGGAACTCACCCTAAAGGAAGGTTACGGAGCTGGTACACAGCTTTATTCCCTCCTTCCAGAAGACGTCAGACCTCCAGTTCGAGTTCTTAGTCTACTTTCTCCTGGGCATAGGGTGACATTGATAATTCCTCTGTTTTGTCGGTCTGGCGTCGGCTGTATCAATAAAATGAGATAATACATTCGTACACCCTAGTATATATTTCATTGTCAGAAAATTTAAATTTGGATAAAACCGATTTTAGCTCGCCAATTTCAGAGTCTGACAAAGAATGATGTATCTCCAAAATGTTTTTATCCAGCTCAGATGAAGAAATGGTTTCGACTGTAGGCTTAATATTGAACATCCTCCAAAAGTCCATGCCTAATATCAAAGTTGTTGTAATTGAGGGTAAAATTTGAACGGGAATTATATGTAAAGAGAACAATTTTGGGTTGGGTTCCATCAGCAGATAAAATAGTGGAATCAATTTGGTCAAATAACAAATTTAGGGATTCAATCAATTTTTCCGAATTTACATACCTCCCCCCCCCCCCCCCCTCCCCGCAAATACAGTACAAGCAGCTTCGGAATCTAGGTGACCTTCAACATTAATAAAGTCGGCCTTCCGTCAGATGAACAATTAACGACAGAATTTAAAACGTTTGAAAAGTAAACATAGTTTGAATAATCGGATAATTTTGATTTAAGAGTTTTAAGTTTTACGAAATTAGTAAAACTCCCACTACTAATTTCTACAACTCATTTTCCGCGACCGACAGTGAACACTTGGGACATTTAAAAGTGATAAAACCAGACATTCCGCATTTGAAACAAAATAACTTTGTCTTCCCCTTTACACAATTATTAAAGTTATGTCCTTAGACGAGTTGTTAATGAGGCTTTTACGGTCGAAACTGAAACCGCTTGTTCCTGTGGTTGCGACCCCTCTTGCACCTCTTTCTCGACTGAATCTTTTACAAATGGATTGGCGTGCCATCATGTGTCTTCAGATTATTACAAAAAAAAATTTAAACACACAAAATCTGGTTTTGGATTCAATTTGTATTTTGAACTTAACCAATGCAAAAAAAAAAATCACCATCAAAATCACTGGTCCCGTACACTCAATATATATATTTTGTTTTTTTTTCGTGACAGGAATAATCATAAATCAGGCCTTGGTCCCCATTGGAATAAACGCCATTGGGTACAGTGACAAAACAATGCGAACAGCACATTATGAATGCCGGTGCTAGTACCTCACTTGTTAATGCGCCATGTTTACATGCGCATAGCAACGATATTTCAACGGATATCGTGTTAAATAAGGTTTTGATCATTCTTTATACTGAAATTTGGATGAACGATGATGAAGTTATCGATTTGGCTATGATAGTGACAGGTGATTTTAACGAAGAGTTTGTTGAATTTCATGAAAAATACCTTGGATTTAAGGTTCTCAAGAACATTGACGTATAAAAAATGAAAATAAATAAAAATTAAAAAAAAATTGTCTGCTGAAACCCTTCTCGGATTTTTTTTTTTACTAAACTATCCTAAATTAAATTTTAAGAAACTAAATACTAAACATTTGTATTACCTATATGTTTACCCCATAGCAAATGGCGATTCTGATCCAGTGGTCAGATAATAAATTCCATTTGCATTATCACGATTTGGTGGCAAGCCACCTATTCTTACACTTGGTCCCGAAGAGGTACACGTACCTCCAATTTCGTGAAAGCCTAAACATTGGGTCGACCAAAATTCTCTACCAATTCCCAATGATTCGGCATAAAATTGATGTGACCGTCCGTGGGCACACGTTCCAATTAAGTCCCAACCACATCCGGGTTGTGCTCTACCACTGTTTGGATAAAAATTCGCATTTCCAATTGGATCCATAATACCAAGCGAACCACCGGCTGTATGTATTATCTCAACGTAATTAGCATCGTCCTTATCCAAACGTTCGCCTGGTACACCCAAACTAAATAAAGGCCCAGCCGGATCTAAACCGATAATAAATGGAGGAGTACCGATCTGCAAACCTTTTCCAACTAATCCGCAAACATGTGCCCCCAAACTGTGTCCAACTAGTACAAGTGAACTAAAATCTATCAGCCCCTCTGCCACTTGCCGTTCAATAAATTGAACCACAACACGAGCTGTATCCACTATACGATTCCGTGCATCAATATAATTAAGAGTTCCAGAGCCAGCACTCCAATCGACCGTAATGAAATTGAATGTTGAGCGACTTAGAGCGGTCGCTCTTACAGCTGTATTTACCTCCGAATCATGTCCGCCTTGCCATCCGTGTATCGTGATATAAGTCACGGAAAACTGATCAAAATATGAACCACGCAAAGAATCGCTAAAACTAAATGTTTCATGAATTGACGGATTGTTATTAGTGTTCAGCAAAAATCGTACTTCAGTTTCGGCAGTGAAGAAGGGTTCGGCATCTGATAATTGTATTTCTGATTTGTGCAGCATACGGAGTCGGCCCGTTTGATCGGGAACTAGATTCCATTCTGATGGTATGCTGAATTTAATTTGTTCTTTTACTGGATGCGAGGTCGCTAGAATATAACGGAAATTAATTACTGTAATATATAAAATTTTCAGATTTTCTTACCAAATTGGACCAGCACCAAGGCAGCTATCAAGTACTTCATGTCTGACATTATATCTATACTATTTAGGTAACAAATATTTTGCACAATTTTATATAAAATCTGCTAAACAAAGCACTGATAACGGAATTACAGCCGATAAATAAAAACCGTGTCATTGTATGGCTGTGACATATAATATGATTTACGATTAGGAACTCGTGATCAATCATACAGCAAATGACCAATACCCTATAAAAATTAAATGCGACCATTATCTTTAATGTCACAAAACGTACGATTATCAAGTATGTATATAGTCAATGCTTATGTATGATAACAATAATTGATTTTTTTCACTCAGTACTAAATTACAAGCCAACGTATTAACTATGCGTTCTCTTATTATACTGTGCTGTGCCATTCTGATGGGTAAAAATGCAGCCTTCACTGTACCAATAACCGAAAGTGATGCGCCCACTTTCGAAATTGTTGACGATTGGAATTTAATCCCCGATGCAGATGGAAACTTACAATTACTACACAAAACTCAATTGCATACTCCGTTGGCTGAACGATTTTATAATGCCGAGCGAGACATAGAATTCCACTTGTTTACGCGCCAAAATCCAACGGAACCACAAAAATTTCGTTTTAGTGATTCATTCGCTGGATCACATTTCAATGCAAATCATCCGACACGCTTCACAATACATGGATGGCGGGGTACACCACAATCGGGTGTTAATTCTGGCGTACGACCATCAGGACTAGCGGTTGGTGATTTTAATTATATCACCGTTGATTGGAGTTATGGTGCTGGCACTCTGAATTATTATAGTGCGCGTAATCGTGTCGAACCAACGGCTCGTGTTTTGGCCCGTCTCATAGATCGGATGATTGCTGATCGATTAATAAATTTGAGTACACTTACGGTTATTGGGCATAGTCTTGGGGCGCATGTGGCTGGTATTGCTGGGAAAAATTTACAAAGTGGACAAATACCAGTTATCGTTGGATTGGATCCGGCTGGTGCACTATTTTACAACCGAAGACCTGAGGATCGTCTTGATTCGGAGGATGCCGATTATGTTGAGGTTATTCATACGGCGGGTGGTGTTATAGGATTTTTCGATCCCATTGGTGATACTGATTTTTATCCGAACGGAGGCAGATCACAACCTGGTTGTGGTTTAGATGTGGCCGGGTCATGTGCTCATCGCCGCGCGCATCAATACTATGCTGAGTCTTTGAGTTCAGCGGTTGGTTTCTGGGCCAATCCGTGCCGCAGTATTAACGATCTTGGGCGGGCGTGCAGAAATAATGTGCCACGCGCTAGAATGGGTGGAGAACCACAAAATCGAGATGGTGCCGAAGGTATATATTATTTGTCAACTAATTCAAGATTCCCTTATGCTCAGGGCTAAATAAAAAAATGTATTACGTATTTGTTTAATAAACCTATGCGTGATTTGAAGTTCACGAAAATAAATTTTTATTTCATTAATCAAAATATCATTATCCTAACGCAAATAGTGGTTGATTGCGAGTGGTCAAATGGTAAATGCCACGAGCATTATCCCGATTTGGTGGCTCACCACCCATTCTTACCATCGGACCAGATTGTGTACACGTGCGACCAATCTCATGGAAACCGGCACATTGTCTCGACCAAAATCCTGCGTTTGTGGTAAGTGATTCAGCGAAAAATTCGTGAGACCGACCGTGTGCACAATTTCCTGAAACATCTAATCCGCATCCCGGTTGTGATCGTCCACCATTTGGATAAAAATCGGCATCACCAATGGGATCAAAAAATCCAAGTAATCCGCCCGCGGTATGAATTACTTCAACGTAGTTGGCATCGGGACGGTCCAGACGATCATTAGGTCGACGATAATAAAACATTGCTCCGGCTGGGTCTAGTCCCACAATAATTGGTACACGGCCGCTTCGTACATATTTGCCAGTAATTCCGGCCATATGCGCTCCTAAACTGTGCCCTATAATTGATACACGACTTAATGCTAAAGCACCCGAACCAACCAAGTTATCAATCCATCGGGCTAGAAGGCGTGCACTCGGGGCGACACGATTCCGGGCACCATAATAATTTATAGTTCCGGCACCAACACTCCAATCCACAACAATGTAATTAAATTCACCAACATTTAGACCTTGGGTTCGAACGGCTGCGTTAACACCCGATGTTGGTGAACCACGCCACCCGTGTATGGTGAAACGTGTTGGATGATTATTATTGAAATGGGATCCGGCTAGTGAGTCGCCATATTGAAAAATTTGCGGCACTGTTGGATTACGGCGGGTAAATAATAAAAAGCGGATATCACGTTCGGCATTGTAGAATCGTTCGGCAAGCGGTATATGCAATTGTGAACGATGCAAAAGTCGAAATTTTCCATCTACGTCTGGTACTAGATTCCAGTCATCGGCGATATCGAATGTTGGCTCATCCGATTCGATTTCATCGTCGATTGATAGAGTGTAGGCTGCGTGTACAAAAATTAAACTTGGCTTGTATAAAAGCTATAAATTGATAAGTTGGTGCTTACCCAAATTGATGACCACACAAGCAACAATTAAAAATCGCAAACTTAACATTTTGCGGACTAAATGTAAACTGAGCTGTTAATATTTTATAGTTTCGCTAATACCAGAAATATTTTTATTTCTAATTAATGTCTTGACGGATTGAAATCTTAACACCAATCTTATCTTATCTTATCTCTCGAAATTAATTAATTTTAATACGTTACCAAAATTGAAACTCAAAACAACAATTTACGTGTTTATTACCAATCTTTATTTAGAAAATTAATTTTTATCGGCCAACGGCAAACGGTGATCGAGAATGTGTGGTCAACCAGAAAGTTCCACGTGAAGTTGTTTCCGCATTTGATGGTTCACCGCCCATGAGAAGTGGTGATCCAGATGCAGAACATCTGCCACGGCGTAAATCACTTGGATGGCATGGAATTGACCAAAATCCAACGGGTGTTATTATAGACTCGGCAAAGTATAGGGGAGCCAAATTATGTGCACATTGTCCTGTAATATCGAGAAAACCACAAGCCGGTTGTGATCGACCACCATTTGGATAGAAATCTACATCACCGATAGCATCACCAAAACCGAGTCCCCAACCATTCGTATGATGAATTTCTACATAGTCACAATCACCTCGATTGATACGATCATTTGGACGGCGATAGTAAAATAGTGGACCGGCCGGATCAAGACCAATACATGCAGCAATACGCCCAGCTGTCACCTTTTTACCAATAATCCCGGTAACATGAGCCCCCAAACTATGACCAACAATATTAATACTTTGCGTTGAAATTCCCGTAACCTCAACCAATCGATCAATAAAACGTGCCGTCACATCAGCCACCTCACTTACACGATTTCTAGCTGCAATATAATTAATTGTACGTGCACCACGTCCCCAATCAACAACGAACACATTAACACCACCACGTGATAAGTATGCGGTACGAACATAACGATTGACATCAGAATCTTCATTGTTGAACCAACCGTGAATGATGAAGCGAGTTGGTAGGTCGGGATTGAAATGTGTTTGCCAAATTGTGTCAACATTATTGATTTGAAGGTTGTGACCATTACCTGGATTATCGGCAGTGAAAAGTACGAAATTTACGTCACGATCAGCCCGGAAGAATGGTGAAATAGCAAAAATTTCATTACGATGCATCGGTTGAAGTACGTTGAATTCATCTGGCACTAGATTCCATTCGTCTTCAAGCTGGAATGATAAGCCATTGGGGAATGGATCGGCCGCGGCTATATATGTATATGGAATACATGTTAAAAGTAATAATTTTCTACACTTATCATTGCGCTACGTACCCAAGGCAATCAATGCAAAAAGCACCAAGAGTTTCATATTGTTCAGCACTAAGGTGTAACGAGAACTAAACGTTATGCGATCCACCACTTTTGTTTATAGTTAAATATCTTGTTTATAGTTATCTTGGGCTGATTAGTTTTTATGTATACAAAAGGCAAAACAGTAAATCGCAATTAACATTGAGCTGATTTGTTAATACGAGATAAGAGTAAAAAACTTCCCCACTCGACATTTTGTTAAGCAACTTATTTATAAAAAGACAAAAAATTAGGTTGTTTCAAAAATCTTTAAACATTTATTAAAATTTATCGGCGTCCAAGAGCGAATGGAGCACGTGAAGCGGTCTCCAAAAAGAAGGAACCACGAGATGATGTTCCTACATTTGAGGGTTCACCACCCATCCGTATTTGGCTTCCAGCGCGAGTACATCTTCCACGACGTAATTCACCCTCGTAACATGGTTCACTATAGAAACCACGTGGTGTTGTAATTGATTCAGCATAATAAGTTGGAGCTAAGTTATGGGCACAAATTCCTCCAATATCAATTAGGCCGCAAGCGGGTTGGGTAGAACCGCCATTTGGATAGAAATCAATATCACCGATGGCATCACCAAAACCAAGTAGCCATCCATTAGTATGATGTATTTCGACTAGGGTACAATCACCACGGTTTATGCGATCGTCTGGACGACGATAGTAGAAGAGGGGACCGGCCGGGTCAAGACCAATGCATGCGGCGAGACGTCCAGATCTTACTTTTTTACCTGTAATACCTGCAATGTGACCACCTAAACTGTGTCCAGCGAATTTAATGCTCTGCGTACTGATTCCAGTTAATGCTACCAAACGATCAATAAATCTGGCTGTTACATCAGCTACCTCACTTACACTGTTACGCGCAGAAAGATAGTTGACTGTACGTGCACCTGCACCCCAATCCACAACAATAACATTTAATCCACCACGTGCAATCCAAGCTCTACGAATATCAACAGTACTATCAGCATTTTCGTTACCCAAAAAGCCGTGAACAACAAAACGAGTTGGTAAGCGTGGATCAAAATTTGAATTGGTGATTTGATTGACGGTACTAAAACGGAATTCATGTCCATTTGTGGGATTACGTGGTGTAAATAAATGAAATCTTGTATCACGTTCAGCATTGAAGAAGATTGAGTATAGATCAACTAATTCAGTACGATGCATTGGTACTAGAATGCCATTGGAATCTGGCACCATGCTCCAATCATCCAAAACCTCAAAATTTAATCCATTTGGATATTTACTAGCAGCCGCTAAAGGTGATTAAAAAAAATTAATTAATTAATTAAAAATTAATTTAAAACCAAATATTTGAACCTACCGAAGCACACCAGTGCCAAAAATACAAGAAGCTTCATATTTAATTAACTTGAACGAGTTTAAGTTAATACTAAACAATTTGTAGGTGGACTCTTGATTTATATGCATTTTGATTACTGGACGATTTTGTATACGTGAATAAAAAAAATTTGAAATCTCAAGTGCGATTTGAATGTGATTATCTTGCAGTGATACGCGTTTAAATATTTTTTTATTTTTTAATTAAAACAAAATCGAAAATTACTGAATAACTTGGCTGATTCTAGTACATGCGAGATTAGATAGGGAGTTTTCAACTCAACTTTTTAGTGATCACCGGGAGGTGTTAAGCGATTTGTTTACATTTGATAGCCATAAACAAAAGCTTTTGTCGCACAATTTGTATACATTCAAAGGTTAACACTTGAAATATTGCAAATCACAATTTAGTAGTCGCGCGTGTAATAATTATCTGTCTTGTTGCACGATGCGTCGCATGCAATACTGCACTGAGTTTTGTTTGTGATTTCGTTACTTTGATGAAGTGTTTGTTGAAGTGTTGATTATTATAATTCAGTCTATTTATGAATATGTCTAATAAAATAAAATGAACGACAACGGAATTTTAGAATTATTGTTTTTGTGATTTATGCAAAAGCGGCTTTTTTAATACAAAAGAAGCACACAAGGCAAAAGTGTGTTTTTTTAGGAATATTTCACCATCAACGAGTTGAGCGAAAGCATTATAGGAGGAAAAAACGATTTGATTTGTACATGCAAGCGAGAATATTACACCATAGAGAAAATGATGTGGTTTGTACCTCTTCGGTCAAAACCTTGTTTTAACAATTTTCAGACTTTTAGAGTAACCTCGCGTTTGTTTTCTGATTGTGACTTTAATTTGAAATAAAACAAAATAATCATAATATTTAAGCCAATCATCGAGGTAATGAAATATTCAAAAACCAAGATTTTTTTAAATTGTTTTGTTTCAACAACTTTACTGTTTTGATTGGAACGCATAAATATATGTATATTGCATTGAATAAACGCAAAAAAAAGTTTGAGTAAGAAAAAAATGTGTTCAAGTTTATTTACTGAAACCTGAGTGTGCACTTTTAAATATATTCGAAAATAAACCTAAATGAAATTGGATTTTATGTGCTGCGTGCCGATAAGAGGAAGATGATTTACGTTAATTCATTTGTTATTTATAAAACTTGATTATAGCAATTGAATAACGTAAATGTAATTAACAAACATTTTCAAGGTTGGGTTGTAGTTTTACACGGGGAATAACGGGAATTATAGGTTCCCGTTACACATCTCCTTACTACTTACTTAATCAGTATAAATTCTAAGTAAAAAATTCAAAATCTGCAATTGTGCTCGGATTGTGATTCTATCTCTACAGATAGGTTTTGTGACCCGTAATTATGCAACACAAAATCAGTTATCTAAAAATTTCGAAAGTTACGTAATATCAAGCAAGCATCTTCACTCTAAAACTCGAATAAATCAAACCATGGGGAAGCTAAGCAACATTTACAACTAAAGCCCGAACTCTCAAAAATCTCGATAAAACTCAAATAATCTGGTAACTTCGAAACGTCTTGGAAAAGTTGGTCCTGCTAGAAAAATTTTAACATATTGCAAACCAAAGTTAAGCAACCCAAAGTAGCCCTCAAATAATTTCGAAAATTGTGATAATATGCGATTCTAAACAAATTCAAAATTCTGGAAAATTTCGAAAATATATGAAGATAATTCGTAAATGGGTTGGCCATCATATAACAAACAACATTCAAGTCCTGTTTTGGATGCATCCACTTGAATAACAATCTCCTTCGTTTCATGGAAAGTTGCTAAAACAGGAAGTTGTGTGATAATATCACGAAACTGATAAAGACGTCGTTGTGAATCGGTAACCAACACCACTCGGTGTCTTTTTTCAATAACATCCGCAGTGGGAGAGAAATGTCAGAAAATTGTTTTATGAAGTTGCATAGATAATTACCCAAGTATCTCTGAAACTCTTATCAATCCACATAAAATTGCAACTTTGATTCATTGAACTTCAATGTTAAGCGTCTTAGCCCATGATACTACTTCTTCTAATATTTTGTTGAGTTCTTCAATCGAACTAGCTGATATTAGAATATCATCTATATAAATAAATACGCCACTTATGTCCCATAAACAATTAAAATTTAATTTTTGAAATATTTCCGCAGATATGTTCAGCCCAAACGGTAAACGTTTAAATCTATAGCAACCAAAGTGTGTAGGTACTATAAACGTACATAAATTGTTAGATGGTTCATCTAATTCAACCTGCCGAATTTACCAGAATTTAATGAACACTTTTAAAAATCCAAACTCGTTACTCCAATATTTGAACTGAAAATTAAAATATTTTGACTAAATTTGAAACTCAAATATGGAATTTTCAAGTTCAATTTTGATAATTTTGGAAATACAATTTTCGATTTTTAATGTTTTTGTTAAATTCTGAAATATTTAAAATTTTTTTTTTCAAAATTATTAGAATTTAAAATGATACTCAAAAATAAATTAAAATCCTATATTTGTGATTCAAAATTTGCCAAATTCGAAAACAATTCTCACTCTGGAGTTTTGTGTTCTGAACTCGAAAAAACGCAAAGCATTTACAACTTTGTTTTGGTTTTTAGTTTTTTTTTTTTAAATCATATAGTCGTGCGTAAAATAAAAAAGAAAAGGATGAAAATATGCGTCGGTCTATTTCTCGTCAGGTTAGATTTCAGTTGGTTTAATTTTCATAGCTTGAATTTACTTATGTAAATTTTGGCCATACAAGATAGATATCTGGTATAGTTATCTGTGCTTTAACCATATCCTATGATTTACCGGGTGGATAAATTGTAATGGATTTTGTTTTTTGTGTTAAGTAAACCTTTCAGATTCAATAAAATATGCAACATCTTACAGTTTTTAATGTTAAATAATACAAAAATGATTTAAATCAAAATAGGGCACTTTTCCCAGTGATGCGTCCCCTTTTTCCCAGTAATTAGCCCTTAACTATAACCAGTCTAATAATCCTCTTGATTTCTACCACAATTTTTTTTTTTTAGTACCTAGTTAAAAATAAATATTTATTTAGTTCAGTTTAAAATCAAATTATATAAAATCACAAAAATTATTTCATATTAAATTAAAAGCTTAATTCACTATTTGTATAAGGTACTTCATTTAACTGTAATCACACAATGGATAGGTCAGTTGGTGACATCACATATCACATTATTTGTTTAATTTGGTAAACAAAATTCGCAATGCAATTCTTTTATATTGTTGGAAGTACTTATCGTACAGCCAAAATGGTATATAGGTTCTATATTTGCAAATGTTGCATGTTATTCCCACTCCGGTACATGTAAAGTGTCTAGCGCATTAGTAACAAATGCCAGTTTCAGTATAGTTGTTCAATTTTTTTTCGTAATCTTCGTTGTATTCAGAAAATAATTGGCAAATATGTGTTGCAATCTGCCTCGTTTTTTTAATGTGCTGGTTGGGCCGTAGGAATTTCTACATTATGCTGCAGGAGATGTTTCGGTGTCGACAGATAGCAGACACTTTCTTGGAAAGGATTTTTGTTTGTTTTATTTTGTGTTTGGTTGCAACAACTTTTCTAGATGGTTTTTTTTTGCTCGGTTTTCAATTTTTTCTTCAATCGTTCCTTTTTACGTTGGGGTTTAGCTAAAGCTTCTTTAGCTTAATACGATCTATTGCAACATCAGCCTGCCGTTTTTTGCAGATATTTTCTTCTTCTATTTTCTGGAACGGAGTTGATGAAATTATAAAACTGCGGTGATCAGTGTTTTTAATCCCCATGCGCGCAGGTGTTTGCGGGACCACCAGGAAATTATCCATTTGCATCTAGACAAATTAAATTTTTCCAGACAAATTAAATTTTTTCGGAACCTGAAACTAATTTAGAAATAGCGTCAATAGTAATATCAATATTCTTTTAGAGTAGCTCACAGGAATTGTTTACTTACTTCATCAATAAATTTCATTATTTCTACCTTCTGAGATGTTGGTTCAACAAATTCAGCTGGTTTACACGTGAAACATATATTGTTTTCGTTTAAAGTCCAAGGTGGCTTTACTGATTCATTTTCTTCGTCATCATGGTCAAAAATAATCATTTTGTCTTCTTCCTGAATAAATATAAATATTTTAATAATTTTGATAAATAGGTACCTACCTACCTACATATACATACATAGGTACAACCTAGTAGTTATACTGAAAGAATTTATTGTATTATAATTTGTACATACAATAATTAAATCATTGGTTGATAAGAGGCAGTTGTACATTTTTGAAAGAATTAAAAAATCCTCGTTTTGTGGAATCTCTGAACAATTTTCCAGGTCGCATAATTATTTTAAGAGCTTAGATTTTAATACATTAACTTCAACTGACTCATGAATGGTTTAGGGGCTTACCACTAGGTGTTTTATAAAATAAATTCCGGTATAAAATGATTTCTATCATAATTCTGATGATCTAACCCCTCGATTAGGCTAATAAAATAATAAAATATTAACAAAAATTTTGTTCTTACCTTAAAATTTTACGTAAACAAAATTCGAGATTCGAAAGTAAAATTCATTTTCATAATTTAACGTATCATTGAAATAGAGCGTGAAATTTCAGATTTTCCGATAATTGAAATGAAATTTAAAAATTAAAATATTTTGCCAAATTTTAAATTTTTGGCAAATTATGAATTTTAAATATGGAATTTTAATTAAACGTTTTAATATTTTTGTAAAAATCAGCAATTTATTAACCAGACACGAAAACACTTCCTACTCTTGAAGTTTGTTTTCGCCAAATTTTAAAAATTATTTTTGAGTTTTTTAACCCATTTTCCAAATAAATTTTAAAATGCTTTATTCGAATTATAACAGAATTTCGGCAAATTTTGATCCTGGAATATGGAATTTTAACCTTAATTTTTAACTTTAATTTCGAGTTTTGATAATTTTATGATGACGTTATGTAGACATTCGATATTTCAAATTTAAACTTAGCCAACATTAAAAATTTGTCAAAATTCACTAATAATTGAGATAAACAAATTTAAAACTATTCTGAAAATGTGTTTAAAAATTTAAAAATTTTGTAACTTTAAAATTTGACGTGAACAAAATTTAAACAGTTGAAAGTGTTTTCGAATTCTATTTCAAAATTAATCTTCCTGAAATTCAGAAATTAACGGAACATTTTAAAAATCCAAAATCGTAATTCCAAAATTAACGAAATTAGAAATGGAACTTTACAAATTAAAATTAAATTAGAGATTAAAATGATTCCAAAAATGGATTCGAAAAATTTACGTTAACAAAATTCGAGGAGCGGAAATTATTCAAAACCTTTCAATTATATTTAAAACTCTGCTAATTGAAAAATGCAATCTTCAAGAAAATTCAATTTAAACGTGAGACGAAATGAAAATTAACCGTTAACAGCAGTCAGAACGCAGAAATATGTGCACACAGGCTTTGATTTGAGGTGGATTTTAGATTTAAAATTCCCAAAATTCAAATAAAACATTCACTAATTTATTCGGAGAATGGATTAAACAAATTTAAATATTTAAACGTAAATAAAATTCGAGAGAAACTTAAAATCGTCATTCCAAAATTTCAAATGAAATTGAAAAATTAAAATATTTTAACAAATTATAAATTTTGGCAAATTTTTAATTTCAAATACAGAATTTCAATTTAATTTTTAAGTTCGGTTTTAAATTTTCATAAGTTTGAATAGACAATTATTAATTTTTATTGTTTTCGCCAAATTCTGAAATATTCAAACTTTATTTTCATAAATAACCTAATCTCATTGAAAATTAAGTTTGAATATTTCAGAATTAAATTAAAATTCCATTTTGAAAATTTCAAATTTGGCAACATTTTTTTTTTACACACATTTTTAAATTTTTTAATAACACTTGTTAAATATTTCGCAAAATTACATTTTTTAAAAAAAAATTTAATTTTTTAAAAATTTTAATTTTTTTTTTGGTAAAAGTCACTCGAATACATTCCCACTCTTGAATTTTGTTTTGGTCAAATTTTACTAATAGTTTCCAAAATTTTTCCAAATAAAAATTAAAATATTTTATTCGAATTAATTAAGAATTTTGGCAAATTTTGACTCTCAAATATGGAATTTTATCTTAATTTTAAGTTGATTTTGAATTTTGATAATTTTGGAATGATATGTTAACTTTATGTTAAATCAAAATTTGTAACAAACCTTTAAAACTCGGGTTAAATTCTATATTTGATATTCAAAATTTGGCGCGAAATTAAAAATTTCTCAAAATTAACTAATTATTCAAATAAAATATTAACACTAAAAATAATTCCAAAAATGGTTTAAAAAATTAAATTTAAAATTATTTAACGTAATCAAAATTCAGAAAGCCGAAAGTTTTTTTTAACGTGTGCTGTTTAAAAGTTACTGATTTGTACAAGTTTTATTTAATTTCAAAATTCAAGTAAACTCGTTGAAAATAAAGTTTGAATATTCCAAAAATTAACAAAAAAAAACTAAAAAATTCAAAATCATAATTTCAAAATTAACAAAATTTGAGATGAAACTTGAATATTAAGATAAAACTCTATACTTGAATTTCAAAATTAGGGAAAATCTGAAATTCAAATTTATTCGGATTAAATAATACAGACATTAACAATTGAGTTTGTTAAAATTTAAGCAGGATTAATATTGTTAATTAAAATCTAATGCTGCTCTCCGGGTCCGTTTATATCTCTAAAGCTCCTGCCTGTAACTTTGTTAACTAATTTTACTAAACCGCAGTGGTTTAAGAGTGTTATTTACTTTATGTTTAAACTATCCTTCCGCGATGAAGATGTTCGAATATTCGGTTGAGATGGTGGTAATGGGCAATGGCTTTCTTACAAGTTAGAATGTTCTGAACTGAAAAAAATTATTTTATCGTTTTTATACCTAAAAACGGTCGACTTATCAGTTAATCGATTATTATCGAAATTTTTGAATCCCTAACATAATATTGGGTACTAAAATTTTAATTTGTACATATTCAATATATCAAATATTATAGCTCCGATTTTTTGTGAGCAAGAGTCTTTAATCTCTTAGTGTATTACTAAGCTTTTTTATTTTAGTGAATTGACATGATCAGTTAACCTTCCGTGTTTATAGACCAAAACAACAAATTTTCAAGATAATTAGTATTTAATAATTATTAATGTAAGAATTCTTAAGGCCTTAGTGTTTAGTGGCTTGTCCTTAATTTTGAACTATTAGCTTCCTAATTTTAAGCCACGGTCTTGGCGTAGGACTTATTAAGGCTTCTTTAAGGGCCGACTAAAATTGTTGCCTATTTTTGGTTTCCTTGCGGGCCATGACTATCTTAAAGTTCTACCAAAAATGCTCAATTGGATAAAGATCGGGGATTGCGCTGGCCAAGTCAAAACTAAATATAGATAATTTGGTCCTTGAAAATCTGTTTAGCCTTTCTAGAAGTATGCTTAAGCCCATATTGTCTTGCATGTAGACATAATTCACAATTTTTTTTAAATACTGTGGCAAAACGTTTTGTTTTTGGCCTATTCATTTACTATTTACCATCTGAAGCAAATAAGTTAATTTTTGTTTCGTCGTTTGCATGCAACCAAATACTTCGGAAGTACCATAACTGCAGCAGTTTCGCCATCATTATTAAACAAATAATTATAAAATTGTTTATTTATATTTATTTAATTTAATATCAAATTTCAATAAACTACAATATCCGTCCTTTAGCACCCTTAAAATTGTTGCAAGCCGCGCGACTGCGCATTTCGCACACACTTCGAGCCGGCCCTGGCTTAGACCCATTTCGTATTATACAAGTAATTTTAGTTGTCATCGGTCTTATACAAAATAGTCTCGAGTAAGACCGGCAATTTTAATGGTCTTAACGGTCTTACCCGATTCTGATGTCAAGACTCCTAAGACTATCTTAGCTAAGACATTTTTTGGGAAACTTTTTATTTAAGACTAACTGTTATACTGGTAATCTAATCACAGCAGTATTAAATTTTTCGTTGCAAATTCTCCAAAATATTTGTAGATCTGTCTAATACCAATGATTTTATTATTTTCATTATAGATTTTCAGCTTTAATTTATATTTTGTGATATTTTCAGTATTTAAAAATACATAAACAAACATATTTGAATGCATTTGAGAGGACACACACAAATTATAGCGGCACTTTGTTGTAATAGCGACATCACTTTGTTGCAAGAGTAATGTCAAATTAAGACCAGTAAGTCCACCAAAATTGTCGGTCTTACATGAGACTATTTCGTAAGATCAATGACAACTAAGACTACCAGTAGTATATGAAATGGGTCTTAGGGCATGCAATTTTTGGCCAAAAAACAATTCCGCAATTTTTGAATTTGAATGTTCTCGATTGAGAAATTCCGGAATCTATTCCGGAATTGTTTTTTTTAAATAATCTCTAATTAAAAATTTAAAATCAAAAATTTATAAAAAACAACAAAATTACTATTATTAATTAGGATATACACAATTTTTAGAATTAAAAAAATTTATATAGAATTTATCAAGTTTAAATTCTTTAAATTTAAAAATTCTTTACCGCTATAAATTTTATCAATCTTATAAATTCAGTAAATTCTACAAATTCTATAAAGTATAAAAATCCAATAATTTTCAGGCTATAAATTCTTTAAATTTCTATAAATTCTACAAACCCAATTTTACTTATTCTAAAAATTCCATAATTTGTGTAAATTTTACAAATTTTATAAATTCAAAAATTTCGATAAATCCTATAAATAATTCCATAACGTCTATGGATAAAGTTTTAAAATTCAGTATGTTCTTTAAATTCTAATCAAATCTAATAAATTCTTCAGTTGTATACTTGAAATTCGGTAAATCTTAAAAGCCCATAAATTCTATAAATTTTATAAGTTCTGCAAAGATTGTAATTACTATAAATTTTAATATGCTTAGCAAACCTATAAATTCTTTAAACAAGTTTCATCAATTCTTTAAATTTAATAGATTCAATTGGTTCTATAAATTATTCGAGTCTGTCAGTTCTATAAATTCTACAAACTCAAATTTGACTTATTTTAAAAATTCATTAATTGGTATAAATTCGATAAATTCTACAAATTTTAGTAATTCTAAAATTTTTATAAATCGAATAAATTTTGTAAATCCTATAAATTTATTATTTCTATTAATTCTATAAAGCCTAAAAGTTCAGTAGGCTAGGTTAGGTTAATTGCAGTGGAACAGAATGTATCCCTTTCACCGTTACTGGAACTATTTAGAGCTATTTAGGTAGCGTAGAATATTGCGCACTTTATTGTTTTAGAGATCCAAAAGGTTGTCCATCTTGAACTTGTGAACCATAGTCTCTTCCTCCTCATCGTTAAAACAGCTTCTACAGAAGTCATTTGCCTCTAAATTCAGCCTTCTTGCTAGTCTTGCATCATTACAAGTGAGGCTGTCAGTTCAACTTTTCCAGTTTATGCGCTGTTATAGGACTCCCCAGACTTCCTCTTTCCAGTTGCAGATTATGAAAATTTGAATAAGTTTATAAAATAATTTTATAAATTTTAAAAAGTTTTATGGATTCGATAAATCTTACAAAATTTCAAAAAGTTTATTAATTCAATAAACTTTATGAATTTTTTAATTTCTTTAAATTTTGTAGATTTCATAAGTTCTATAAATTGCTTTAACTGACAGAGTTCTATCAATTCTGCTAACTTAAATGTTTTTTATATTTTATTTTTTCTAAAATTCTCTAATTTTTATAAATACTATAAATTCTTTGAATTCTGTAAATTTTATAAAATCAATGAATTATAAAAATTTCATTCATTCAAATTTTTTAAACCCTGTAAATTCCACAATTTTACACAAAATTTGTTTTCCTACTCATTCCTTTTAAAATAAATGCGGAAAAAAATATCGACAACATTTTAAAATAAAGATTTAATTGCTATTGCGTTTTAGTACCGTTCGTACAAAGAATTGGAATAACTTCTGAACCACTGACACTAGAAGTTCTGTCTCAGTAGTATTTAATCTCTTTCAAAAATTGATACACTGCTTTTACCCAGACTTGACTAGTTTATATTAGATGCACATAATTTAAGTATATTCTGTAATTAAATCTTGGAAATTCTTGGATTATACAAATTCAGAATTTTCTATTTTCTGTTATGTCTTCTATTTATTAATTTTGTTCAAAATAGATACCTTGCCAGATCATACTTTATATATTGACTTCTGAACTTCGATTCCACAATTTTAAAGCAAAATGTAAATATTCGAAATTTCCAAAATTCTGGAAATTTTAACCTTACAATTTTGAAATTTTCTAATAAATATATGTACTATAACCAATTGTCCCTAATTTCTTTGAAATTTTTATTTTCCACATTACCATTTTTCAAAATTCAGAATCATAATTCCGGAAGAAAATCCAAATAATAAACCAATTTTGGAAAATTAGAAGTTTTAAAATTTTAAGATCACATGGTATAGTATAGAAATTCTGAAATTATTAAAAAATTTGTATAGGTATTTGATCTTAAATTTCGACACTTTTAAAAATATTAAATTCTATTTATTAGTTTTGTTCAAAATAAATAACTTTTTAGACTCTTGGTTTGTTAGTTTTCAAAACTTCAATGCGTAATTTTCGAATTTTCCAAATTCTGAAATTTTTTACAAAATTCTGATAATTAAAAGTTTTCGAAATTTGAGGATTATGTGGGCATACATTTTTTTAAATTTAACAAAAAATTGAAAAGTCAAAACCGGAGAATTGTACTGAATTTTAAGAAATTAAGAAATTTCAATTATTCACCTCTGAAAAAAGTTTATAGCAAAATGTTATAACTTATCCTCTAGAAGAATTAATTTTAATTACAATAATATGTGGTTTTCTTTTTTTGTTTAGGATACCACATCGGTCATCACTTGAGGAACTTCAGTTTGGCATCCAATCAACAATAAAATACCGCAGCTAGGTAGGTAGTAATAGTTTTTTTCAATTTATTATTTTTTCTTTTATGGTTTTAGCTTTTCCTTTTTTCTGTGTTCTTCCTTTCTAATGTTTTTTTATTGCGGTCTGTTACTGTCAGCTTTTTACACTACTCTATCTACTTTTTCCGTTCCTTTTCATACAGGAAAAGGTGCGTTCATGACACTACAACCGATGCGATCTATGTAAATGATCTGACTATTTATAGTATATTATATATATGAGGGCGTTAAAATCTCCCCCTTGAAATTTACTTTAAAATATAGATTACAAATTGAAATTTTATAGCTTAATTTCACAGTACGAAACAGTACATTGCTCCGCTACAGTGTTCTCACACTAGTTATTACACAAAACTTCTAACCTTAATATTATACGAAGAGGAGAAATTGTTAAGAGTTTTGCAATTCAGTTTCGATCTGCGATCATTGTGAAAAATAAATCACCTTTCAGTCACCTCATGCTATAGCGACTGAACTGCTAAACTTATTAATTACTATGATTTATTCCTATGTATATATAAAATCAAATTTATTGTTTAAATATTGAACCCGCATGTATGCGTTAAATACACTAAAATTGAAATTGTTAAAAGTTTTTAAGGAGAAATGTAAAATTCGCTAATACTACAAGTACATGGTTGATTATATACATGGGAATAAATCAGAGTAATATACGTTTAGCAGTTCAGTTGCTAGTCGCTATTGACGATTGGAGCATCACTGATTCCACCTAATGGAAAATTTTTAAACTGAGCTAGCTAATAATTTGACGTTATTGTAAACAATTCCATATTTGAACTGTAAACACAATTTTTACTTACCGGATTGCTAATAATTGTAAATAATTCCAATTTTGGTCTATAAAAACAATTTTTAATTACCGCATTGCTAACCATTTTAACTTTTTCCTCGAGAGGCGCTTTCTCTACTTTTACAATCGGCAATAAAAATTAAGAATTTTATAATTTTTTTTTAATTCTTTAAATTCCTATAAATTCTACAAAACCAAATTTTACTTATTCTACAGATTATGGATCAAATTATGGATTTTGTAAATTCTATGAATTTTATAAATTCTTTGAATTCTATAAATTTTATAAATTCAAAAATTTCGATAAATCGTATAAACATTAATAATTCTATAAATTCAATAATTTCTCTAAATTTTATAAATTTCATAAATTCTATAAAGTCTATGGATACATTTTTAAAATTCAGTAAGTTCTTTAAATTCAAATCAAATCTAATAAATTTTTTATAGTGGAAATTTGATAAATCTTAAAAGTCCATAAATTCTATAAATTTTATAAGTTCTGCAAAGCTTGTAATTACTATAAATTTTAATATGCTTATAAAACCTATAAATTCTTTAATATTAAGGATTTTTTAAGTCCCATCAGTTCTTTAAATTACATAATCTCTTCAAATTCTCAAAATTTTATAAATTTTTTAAATTTTATAGGTTCAATGGGTTCTAAAAATTGTTGAAGTCTGTCAGTTCTATAAATTCTACTCAAATTTGACTTATTTTAAAAATTCATTAATTGCTATAAATTCAATAAATTCGGTAAATTCTACAAATTTTAGTAATTCTAAAAGTTTTTTGAATTCTATAAGTTTATTGTTTCTATGATTTGGATAAAGCCTAAAAATTCAGTAGGTTAGGTTAGATTAATTTGAGTGGAACAGAAGGGGATACCATTACTGGAATCATGTAGAGCTATTTATGTAGCGTAGGTTGAATTTGTGAACCATAGTCCCTTCCTCCTTCTCGTCCAAACAACTCTACAAAAATCATTTGCCTCTAAATTCAGCGTTCTTGCGTTCTCTCCAAAAAGGCAGTGTCGCGTGAGTAATACACATACAATCAGTCCAGTCGCCGTGACCTGATAAGAAGATTGATTTTTTCATAATCATAAGCTCATCAGTTCGAAACTGGATTAAATGCTCTTACAATCTTCGGAACATATTAAAATCATATATTTACTACATTAAAATTTAAATATTTTAAATTCTTCAAATTTTTAAGATTCTTTAGATCTTTGTCATTTCTATAAATACTTTGGGTTTTTCAAAATCATCTAAATTTATATTTTCAGCTCTAAATTGGTTAAATTTTTAAATGTCTAAACTCCTTTCTAAATTTCCTAAATTCTTTAAGTACTTATCTTAATATTCTTTGAAATTTATATAAGTTATTAAATTGTTTAAATTCTCTAAATTTTCTAAATCCTTTCATATTTAAATTTTGTTAAATTCTCTAATAAAACATTCCTTATTTCATTAAATTTGTTCAGTTCTTTATTTTAAATTCATTTAATTTATTCAATTGTTTCAATTATTTAAAGTCTTCCTTAAGTTTCTTTCAATTCTTTAAATTTTTATATTTTTAAATTTTTCAAATTTTATACAATCTTACGTTTTTACTTTTCCCACTATAACGAAATTATATTGGGTAAGCATTGTAATCGCGAAAAAAATTTTGTTCCAGATTTTCATATTATTCTCGACGAATTAGGTTGCCAGGACCCCGAAACACCGATCAGAAAAATGTCGTGTCCGTCCTTCCGTCCGTCGTTCCAGTCGCACATTTTTAGTATTTTTGTTTCGCCTCCCATTCTCACAAATATTGATAGTTTTGGTCGAAATTTTCCACAAACATAGATGTCAATAATAAGCAGTGTGTATTAACTTTTAGGTCCATGCGAGTATAGAATAGAGCAGTGGAAGAGAAAACTGCCCAAACAGATTTTCTCAAAAACGAGACCGACGATTGTTTTGTTATGTTGATGATAAATTTGACAATTTATCATCTACTTGTTCACAAAATTTGAAGTCGATTGAAGCATTACGTGGGAGTGATTTTAACAAAAAGGAGTAATATTAATTTGTTTATCTGTTTACCGAGGTAATGCCGAACTTTCCGAAGAAATATTTCTCTACAGTTAATACACCTTGCAAATTCCAGCAATTGTTCACTAGGTGTCTTCAAGGTAAAATGAATAGATTACCGTGTAATATGGAATTTAAATTTCTAAATTTACCTAAAATACTTTGCTGATGGTAAATAATATTATCAACAATTAAAAATAATTATATCTAGTGAGCTTTTAAATATAGTAAGATATTCCCGTTTCTATGACATTGACTTTTCTGGCATTTACATTTCTGTGACGTTTTATTGACATACTATTGCATTTTAATGATTGGAATTTCAACGATATGTTGATCGATACATTATTTGTGAATTGCTTTAATAAAATCGCCTTAGGTATTATTTCTGAGTAATACATTTTTTTGGTATTCAAAGTCGTATATAAATCTTAATAGCAAATTACTATGGGAGACTTTAAAATAATACCATGCTATTAGGATGGCACAGGTTTAGGAGAGCTGGGAGATTTATAAAATGAAATGTGATATGACAAGGAGGTGGGATTCGGTAACAAATGATCATCAACGTTAATTCTGATTTAGTATTGCTTGTGTTTTATTTGTTTGTATTTTCGAATGGCCCACAGCGATGCCCCGTCCGGACTTAAGTACTAAGTAAAGAATTATATCGGTAAATCCTCACGTTGCTCACATAATATTGTGAACTGAACAAACGACACAAATTTTCAGAAAATAAATTTTTGAACATTTTGAATGCTCTCTGAATGGAGTAAATTAAATTCTTAAGGACTTTCAACGGTATACTAGAGATGTATAACTGGATCTAATTGTTAAAAGGTTGAAGATGAAAAATGGCGAATGCGACTTTGATTGCTGCTCAATACATGTCAGTTCTGAATAATCTAATATTATTTGTGAGTCTGTGATTTAGCGGTATGAGAGTAGATTTATATTGTCGTGACGAATTGTATGCTAATATTGGGAAAGAGGTCTCCAAATTTAAGAAAAGCCGAGACATATTCTGCCTGCCCAAAATATCGAAAAAATGTTTGTATATTATGATTGGTTTGGTGATCTTTAACGTATGCTTTCTGGGAAAAGTATCGTCCGAGAGTCGGATAGACCCAATTTTTTTTTTAATTCTTCCTAGAACGGAATACTATCCTATTCATATGTATTTGTGCAGTATACATTTTAATTGCAACGCCACACAAACTTATTTAAAATTGATATAAATAAAAATCTTTTTGAAACTAATAATTTTAATTATATAATTTTTTTCAATAAAAAAAATTTGTTAATTTTAATTCCAGGAAAAAATACAGGTGATTTAATTTTATTCAAAATTATTTGTGCACATTAAAAATTAAGATAAAAAAATAGTAAATTAATTCAAATTAATGTTTTTTTTTTTGCTCATTAAATAGTGATTTAGTCAATTAAGATTTGTGTGCCCTTGTTTAGATTTTATTACTTCTCTTTAACATCTCGCGAGTGGTCTAATTAGCACCCTTCTATAAATGTTTGGTCTTACTCCCTAAAGTTTAAATCGGAACTCTGCGCTTGTCCTGGTAACTAATTATATTCAGAAAACTTGTATAATTTCTCAGCAGAAATTCTTCTTGCATATGTGAACATTATTGCGCTGAAGAACAAATTGGAGGCGGACTAATTTATTATCATTAATGATTGTTATCTCATTCAATAAACCTGAATTGAGCTTTGCTTTGGCCTTGAACAGTTTTAGGGCCACTTAACCTTTTATTCCTCCCGCAAGAGTAACTATCAGAAGTAGTATTTACCCTATTTAATACTCACAATTAATATATTTATCAAATTAACGCAAAAATTCACAAATTTAGGCATAGATAGTTCTCTAGAATTTAATGGACGTATGATGATGACGAACGAAGATGACGAACACATTTTTTTTGACGGTAAATCATTTTGAGTTTAAGTGTAAGTATGTTTCATAAACTTCAATTATTCAAGGTCAATGTTTAATTCTGGTTTAATTAATGAAGTAACATTCCTAGTTAATGATAAATAGGTCCGAGCTAAATTTTCCGCCCAGCTCAATACACGACAAGAAACATTGCTGAGAAATTGTTCAAAATTTTAGAATATAATTGAATATAATTAGTAACCATATGACCAAGGTAGAGTTCCGATTAAAACTTGCGAGGATTTAAATGAAAGCGAAAGATCATAGTCACGATTTAGTCAGACCAAATATTTATAGAAGGGTGCTAATTAAACCATAAGCGATAAGGTTTCAGGAGATTTTATCAACAAATCTGGGCCACTCCCGAGATGTTAAAGAGAAGTAATAAAATCTAGACCAGGGCATACAAATCTTAATTGACTAAATCATTATTTAATGAGCAAAAAAAAAATTTAATTTTAATTAATTTACAATTTTTTTATCTTAATTTTTAATGTGCACAAATAATTTTGAATAAAATTAAATCACCTGTATTTTTTCCTGGAATTTATCAATTTTAAATAAGTTTGTGTGGCGTTGCAATTAAAATGTATACTGCACAAATATATATGAATGCGATAGTACTTTGAATTTTTAAAATCATCTAAATTTATTTTTCACCTCTAATTTTTTTAAATTCTTTAAATTATTTAACTCCTCTCTAAATTTTCTCTAAATTGATTAAATTCTCTGAATTTTCTAAATCCTATCAATATTAAAATTTTGTAAATTCTTAAAATTTAATTTTTTTTAAACCCTCTAAATTTTAAACAATCTTTAATTCCTTTAAATTGGTTGAGTTATTTATGTCCATTAAATTCATTTAATTTATTAAATTGTTCTGAAAATTCTAAAGTTTTTTAAATTCTTTCTGGAAAGAAAAATCTTGAAACAATTTTAAATATAAGAATTAAACGAATTTACAGAATTTAAAAATTTCAAAAAAGTTTATAGAATTTAAGGGGGAGAATTTATCTATTAATATTCCTTAAATTCTTTAAATTCAGGTTCTTTAATTGAGCCCTTTAAATGGTTTAAATCCTTTAAATTCTTAACATTTTTAAAATTATTTAAATTCTTATATTTGGAAAATTCTTAAGAATAGATTTTTTAAATTCTTAAAATTGTATTCAAAATTTTTTTAATTCAATAAGTGTTTAAATTATCCTAATCATTCCTTAAATTGTTTCATTCCTTTAAATTCTTTAATTTTTGAATTTTGTAAACATTTTGGTTGCTTTAATCTTTAAATTCTTAAATTTTTTGAATTTTTTAAATTTTAGAATTTTTAGAATTATTGAGTTTCTTTAATCCTTTTAATTTTGGTCCCTTTAATTTAACAATTAAGTCTATTTTAAGTCTATAAATTTATTAATTATTCTAAATTCTCTAATTCTTTAACATCTTAATTATTTTATATTCTTTAGAATTTTTAAACCTTCCCCTTTAATTTATTTAAATTCATTAGAATCTTAAAATTCCTTATATTCTTATTTTTTAAATTATTTAAATTCATTAGTCTTTAAATTTTTTAGTTCCTCTCGATTTTTAACAGTTTCCAAATCCTTTAAAATAATTAAATTATTTTTTCTGTTAAAATTTTTAAGACTCTTTAATTCTTTAAATTCTTTGCATATTTTAATTCTGTAGATTTAAAATGTTTGGAATTGATAAAATTTTTTTTTAACTTTAGAACAAACTTAAGACCGATTTTAAAGTCATAACTATTGAGATTATAGGACAAACTTCACACGTTTGTGCAGTCGTGTGAAGTGTGTCTAAATTTTGTGTTTGCAATTTTAGGTCATATCATATTTAGGACAATTTCACGCGAATTTTAGAGCCTCCTCTGGTATTGTATTATTTTGGAAATATTTATAGAAAATGGCTGGAGGCTGAAACGCAACTAACGACCATGTACATTCTTGTGTGGAAATTTTCATTGCACATTTTTTAAATTCAACTGCTTATTACACCTTTAAGAGGAGAATAATTTCCATGCCATGTATAATATTCTATACCAAACAAAGCTCTAATCAACTTGAAAACCTCGATAATTCCAAAAAATATCGAAACTATAGATATAAAACAGTAAATGTTATTGTTGTCTGGTTTAAAATCGTTACTCACAAGTCTCATTTGATGGCCAAAATTGTTGCTCAGGATTGTTTTTCCAACATTATAGACTTAATTTTCCTTTAGATTATTATTAGTTTTTCTAAAAGCATAAAGTCCAAGTGTTAGAGCTAAATTTTTTTTCCATTAAATTCCATTGTGATGAGCAAAATCATTTTGGGGAAAATTAGAACAGGAGTAATAACTCTATTTTACTAGGCCTTGAGAAGGATTCTAAAAAACTTTAGCCTCAGAGAGTCATAGGTTGTGTGACACCTGTGCCTACTCTCTACCGCTGCCTTTATCCTATGTCTTTTGAGGCAGTCGCAAAGTCTTGCATTTCGTTACAAATAAAGGAATAATACAGTAAGAAAGGGGCACTGAACGAAATTCTGCAGTTATAAACTTAAAAATGAGAGATGGACAAAAGCGTTTTTACGCGTAAGATTGTTGCACATAAAATCATGGGACTGGTTAAGAAATGGCAAATTTACATCCTAAATGGCTTTATTCCAGAACTTCGTCTAAAAATCATTTTAGGAGCCCATTTCCATCGTTCTTATCCAATTCCTTAGCAAATTTTGATGAAAATTGACTTGTGCGATGGAAATGGACTGATAAATAATTTTTAGATGAAATTCTGGAATATTGCGAGTAAGGATGGAACTTGAATATTTCGGCAATTGAGCTCCGATTGTAGTTCTTGATGTATATAATAGATTCTTGATAAAGATAGGTTTTGGGACAAAATCAATTGTGGCGATTGTGCTCCGATTGCGGTTCTTGATACCTCTAAATAGTCTAAATATAGTTTCCGGGACCTGTGTTTCCATGCCAACGCTTCCACACGTTTCATAGAAAATTCAATTTTTTGGAAAATCAACTTACTTATTATAAATCAGCAAATTCTGAGCCAAAAAATTCAAAATCTGCAATTATGCTCCGGTTAATACCTCTAAAAATAGGCTGTATGACCATAACCAATTCCAAGTATTTCATAGAAAATTCGAATTTTTTAAATCACTTTACTATAAATCAGTAAATTCTGAGCCCATTCTAAGTCCGATTGTGGTTCTTGATACCGCTAAAAATAGGTTATGTGACCCGTAATTGTTGTGCCAAAGCCCATTTAGATTGCTTGATTATTTCAATGCATTTCACAGAAAATTCGATTTTTCTGAAAAGCACCTTACTATAAATCAACAGATTCTGAACCAAAAAAAAATCGAAAACTGCAATTGTGCTTCGATTACGGTTCTGGAGGTCAGTAATTTTAGGTTTCGGTACTTGTTATTAATTGTTGTGCCGATCGATGCGCGAATAAGGATGGAAATTCGCCATTTCTTAACCGATTTTGATGAAATTTGACATGTGTTATGGAAATGGGCTCCTAAAATGATTTTTAGATAAAGTTCTGGAAAATGGCGAATTAAATTGAAACTTGGCTATTTTTCAGCCGATTTTGATGAAACTCGACGCAGCCAAGTGTATTCACCATATTCCAGCCCATACCCAAAATCTCTTCGAATTTTATCAGATTCGGTTAAAAAATAGCCAAATTTCATAGTCCAAAACTTCGCATAATTTAATAATGTTGATTGACCAATCGAGAATTTATTAATTCCGCATTGTCTGTCAGTAACTACAAACTTTCATTTTCTAAAGAATCGATTATCTTGAGCAGATAGTACCTAAGCAAAATATTATTTTGACATTAACATTGCGCGCTAATTGTAAGTTGTAAGTTATAAGATAAGCCTAAAAAACCTTCAATTTATAATTAGACACTCGAAAAACATTAATTAAAAGTCAGGTTGTTGTATAATTCGTGCAACTTATTTTATTAAACTAAACGCACCATATTTAATGTGGCCCAAGAGCGAAAGGAGCACGTGAATCAGTTTCCAACCAGAAGATACCACGTGAAGCTGTTCCTGCATTTGATGGTTCACCGCCCATACGCAAATGGCTACCAGTGCGTGTACATCCTCCTCGGCGAAGTTCACCCTCGTGACATGGTACACTCCAGAAACCAGCTGGTGTTAAAATTGATTCAGCGAAATAAACTGGGGCCAAGTTATGGGCACACGTTCCAATAATATCGAATATACTGCAAGCGGGTTGTGATCGTCCACCATTTGGATAAAAATCTACATCACCAATGGCATCACCAAAACCAAGATCCCATGCATTTGTGTGGTGTACTTCGACGAAGGTACAATCGCCACGATTCAAGCGATCATCTGGCCGACGATAATAGAAAAGTGGACCGGCTGGATCAAGTCCAACGCAAGAACCAATACGTCCAGCAGTTACAAGTTTACCAGTTATACCAGTAACGTGGGCACCCAAACTGTGTCCAACAATTTTAATGTTGTTCGTATTAATCCCGGTGCGTGCAACTAAACGATCAATAAATCTGGCTGTTACAGAGGCTACTTCACTAACACTATTTCTTGCCGAAAGATAGTTAATTGTACGTGCACCACGTCCCCAATCCACAACAATAACATTTACGCCACCACGTGATAAGTATGCTGTACGAATATAACGATTAACATCTGAATCCTCATTGTTCAACCAGCCGTGAATAATAAAACGGGTTGGTAAGTTAACATTAAAATTTGAATTGGCTATATCCTCAACATTGTCCAAACGGAATTCATGGCCATTAACTGGATTGCGTGGTGTGAACAAATAATATTTAGTATCCCGTTCCGCATTGAAGAAGATCGAGAATAGATCGACTAATTCGGTACGATGTGTTGGTTGTAATTTACCGGTGGCATCGGGTACCATGCTCCAGTCATCCAATACCTCAAAATTTAATCCATTTGGATATTGACTGGCGGCCGCCGCTATTAATATAAATTGCACATTAAATTTTTAAAATACAGACAGACTTTGATTCGAACCTACCGAAGGAGGCGAGCGCCAAAAATACAAGAAGCTTCATGTTTAATTAACCTGAACGTGTTTAAGCTAATACTAAACGTAAATTGGATTTTAGTTTGTAATTTATATGTGATTTAGTGTCTCAAGTGCGGTTTGATTATTATCAAAGCGATACGAGCCACCATTGGTTGACCAAATTTTTTATTTATTTAGTGACTCGGTGTGGGTTGGAGCTTTCGGTTATTGATAACATTCTTCAGATTTGACACCGTTCAAAGGTTGGCACTTCAGACGACACACCAGCGAAACAAAAAAAATTCCTTTTTGGTAAATAAAACAAAAATCTTTATTTATTATTATCACACTAAAAATTGTACAAGTTCTGACCACACCGTGGTCAATGATTCTTCATTGCATACGCAGGAATCGGTAGCTTCATCCCTTCTTTGGCCTCAAAAAAGGTATACGAAAGCGTTATCGTATCGACCAATTCCATTTTTGGATCGTTCACAAATTCAGGATCGATATAAAAAAAAACTGGCATATCAACTTCCTCGTACGGATTCAGCTGTTGCTCCTCAAAACAGAAACACTGAATTTTATTGAAATATGCTCCAGCCTCGAATGGAACTACATTGTATGTGCTAATACCGATAACAGGACGATCGGTAGGATTTCGTGCTGTATAAAAAGCGAGTGCAGTTTCACCGGGTGCCAACTAAAAGTATACAATAATAATATAAAAACCATTATCTAGTGTGTTAAAATATGAAGTGGGGTTCATACCTTGATTTCTTGTTGCTGCGGTTTAAAATTCCATCTCATCGATGCCCCAATATCAGCATTAAATTGTATTTTAATTAAACGATCCTCCACTTTTTCCATTGATTCAATTTTACTGCCATCATGTTGTGCCCCCGTTGTACCACCATAACTGTATGCCTGGCAAAACATTCGGTATAGGGGAACGGCTGCATAACTGAAACCGACACACAATACACCAGCCGCTGTTACGTAATAAAGTGTTGAAATTTTTTTAATTTTCTGTTCCGGACTTTGCCTTGGACCACCCGAATTACTCAGCAGCCTTTTCGGCATTAAATTACTATATATTTGTGGTGAAAACATAGATTTTGTCACAGATTTGAGGTTAGAACTGTGGAATTTGTTTATCAATTTTAACAGCATTTTGCACTAGGTTTTGTAAATTGCCAACTATACAGCACTACAGAAAATACACATTTACACTATTTTTAATGAATATATTAATAAAATATGATGTTTTTTAGTTATAAATTTAATTAATTTGTGTTGTGAAAATTTTGTGTGCCGCAGAATACATTTTTGACAATTTGACATGTCAAAGTGTGGAACATAATTTGTAAACCAATTATTAAGTCGCATTCCTAATTCTATTTATAAATTGTAAACGGCGTTAAACAAGTGCTGCCATCTATTTATAAAATTTATTGTGGAACCCATGTTATACTATTTGACAATAGATGGCAACATAAAGTTATGTATGTTATTATTAAGGCAATTTTCAATTGATAAATAAAATTGGAAAATCGACTTAATATTTGGGTTTGTTTATTCCGAAAGATTTAAACATTCAAAGAATTGTTTCAGGTGTACAGCTCACAATGGAACTTTTTTATTTATTAACCGATTTTAATCAAATTTAATATCTGGTTTAATAATAATATTCTATATTAAGTTCATATAGAATTTTTATTAAATAAGTAACTTAAAATTTACAAGCACAAGTCGCGTTCACTTTCACCGATTGGTACATCGCCCGGTGTAAATCGTGTGCGATGAGCGATTTTTGAATCGACTGGATTATGTAGACCAAACGCTTGTGTTGCAATCTGAATATCTTGATTTTTAGGGCATTCTTCAACGATACTGATTGACTTCTTTATGCGTGTTAACAATGCTGGGTCATTGATATGAAGAGCATTCACTTTCTGGTTGCTATTGATTAGTAGAACACCTAAATTGTACAAAATACATGTGAAACAATTTTTTATTAACCAATTAATGTATGTTTGGGGTACTTACAGCACGTTATGACGAGTGTGAAATAAGAAATGAGCTTCATTTTTGATTTGGTTGTATGTCTTATTTGATCTGAATTTCACAGAATACTGATGTGATGTTGCTGAAGTAAATTAATAGAATAATTATTTTTTCTTCAATTGATAACCTTGTGAACTATTTTTTTATTATAAAAAAATGCAATTCGTCATAGCAAAGATATGAAATGTTGGGTGTCAGTAGTAAAATTATTGTATGCTTGATAGAAATGTTCATGAAAATACTCACAAAGCTTTCCCCCGGTTTGAAATTTCTGTAGCGCCTTGTTATTGGATTAATATTTTTTAGAGTTCACGCTCAAATTGGAATAAAAGATAATTGGCCAACTTCGTTTTTTTCAAAAATTCAAATGCGTTGCTAGATTGGGTAAGAATTTTTGGAAATTTTAAAGAACTGTAGCAATATTGATTTCAAGCTTTGTGCACGACTCAGAATTTTTTACATCATTCGATCTGATTTTACTTTGCTTAACACTTGTACGAGTCATTACAAGAAATGAAAGGCTGACTGATTGCGTAAGGGGGAGAGAGGGAAAGACTATTAGACCAGAGAAAAAATTGTAGTTTTTACACTGCAGATAAATTTTATTTCAGTCTCTCTTTAATCAGAATCAGATTATGTGGTTTAAGATACTCGAACAACAGTTTAACGTGGCAAACATTCAATGTGAATCTACGAAGTATTCACACGCCTTAAGAATCAATTCGCAACTTTTATTACTAAAGGCAAAGGTAAATTGCTCAATACAAAACGGCAGGTAAAACTCTACAATTTATTACAAGCACTTATATTACAGGATTAGTGGGGAGAGAGTCTAACTTTCTTAACACAAATGCAGATTTTCGATTTTTGTGGCTCTGCATTTGTGGGCTGTAGTTCAGATGATTTGCAATAAAATTCAGTTTTTGAATTGGGGGCACAATTACAGATTTTCAATTTTTGACGATCTAAATTTGTGGGCTATAGGTAGTTCAGTCTATTTGCAATAAAATTCACTTTTCGAATAACGAGTACAATTGCAGAGTTTCAATTTTTGTGGCATGGAATTTGTGGGCTTAAGTATTAGAATACTAATTTAATTAAAGAGCCTTATGTTACAAAAAGGTTTTCTGTTTTGTTTTTAAAATACTTTGTTTTTGTTTCATCATTATTGGCGATTTTCATCAAATGTAGTTAGCGTTGGTTTCTATGTAAGTAAAGGGGACGAGTATTGTCAAATTCAAATGTTTGACAGTTCTGATCCCCCTTGTTCTATGGTAAAATTTTGTTCATATTGTTTTCACCAGATGTCAGCTACTTTGTTGCAAATCGCGAATAAAATAAAATATCTGAGGTTATGGGCCCAGCGCCGTAAAGGAAAATTAATTAAAATATTAGTTTTGGATTTTTTTTTTGTATCAATTGAATTTTTTTTATTGTCGTCGAAACGAGTGTACTAAATAAAAAAAATAAAAAAAAAATGGCGGAGAGTACAACCAACAGCATCAGCAAAATAACACGGTATGATGAGACAAATTTCAGTAATTGGAAATTTCGTGTTGGAATTTTACTTGATGAAAGAGATTTGAGAAAATACATCAATGAGGAACTGGATGAAATTTTGGCTGGTGTGGAAGCAAAGGAACGTGATAAAATTAGATTGGAAGAAAACAAAATGCGTGTCAATGCTGGTACAAACAATTCATGACAATCAATTGGAATACGTAAGAGAGAAATCACGTGCAAAAGACATGTATGATGCATTGTGCAGTATTTTCGAAAGAAAAAGTGTAGCAAGTCAAGTTTTATTTCGAAAACAACTTTTAATGATGAAATATGATGAAAGTGATAGCATCGTGGAGCATCTTTTGCTGTTTGACAAGAAAATTCGTGAGCTAATTTCAGCGGGTGCTTTGATAGAAAAGATTGACATTGTTGTTCATTTGTTACTCACATTACCAAAGAGCTATGATAACTTGGTGACGGCATTGGAGACAATCGACACAAACAAGTTAACTTTGGATTTTGTCAAAACGCGTTTGATGGATGAGTACACTAAGCGAACAGTTGGAAATTGTTCAAGTAAATCAGGTGAATCTGGTGCAATGATGTCAAAGGGAAAATCGAAGGAGATCATTTGTTTTAAATGTTCGAAACCCGGTCACAAAAAGTCTCAGTGTTTTCTAAATAAAAAGAAAAAGAACAACGGTTCGGCCAGTGCTAACAAAGCAAATGAAGAAAAAGAAGAAGTATCGACAATGTGTGCGTTTGTAGATTTGGAATCGTGTGTTGGTGAGTCGGCAGCATGTAATGCACAAACAAAGCGGCATAACATCAACGTAAATGACACATCGAAAATTGAATTCATAATGGATTCTGGTGCAACGCAACATATGTCTGATGAACAAAAGCATTTTAGTAAGCTAGAAGAAATCGATGAGTTAAAAATTGTCGTTGCAAAGAAAAATCAAAGTGTTTTTGCGAATAAACGTGGCGATATTCCAGTGAAAACATTTTATAATGGTAGCACATTGACTACTGTAATGAAGGATGTTTTATTGGTGAAAGATTTGAAATGCAACTTGATGTCGATACGTGCTTTGACTAAAAAGGGCTACAAAGTACTGTTTGAGGGTGACCAAGCATTTGTGTCATTCAATGGAATAATTAAATTCGTTGGACAAATCAAAGGAAATCTGTATAAAGTCACATTTCATGTGAACAACAATGTGTTTGCTGGTTATACAGGTGTCATGAATTTGCATAAAATTTCTCAAAGTTTGTGGCATTTTAGATTGGGTCACTTAAATGCAAATGATATGAGGAAACTGGCAAGTAAAATGGCGGATGGATTAAGTGCGAATCATGTGTGTTTGGGAAACAAACACGTTCATCATTTCCGAAAAATAAAAATGTTCGATCATCACGCGTTTTGGAGTTGATTCACAGTGACGTATGTGGTCCGATGCAAACGACTGCATATGATGGTTCCAGATATTTCGTAACATTTATGGACGATTTTTCGAGAGCATCCAGTGTTTATTGCATTCAACGGAAAAGTGAAGTGTTGGAAAAGTTTAAACTTTTTGTGGCAATGGCTGAAGCACTTCATGGTAAAAGGTGGCCAAACTAAGAGCTGACAATGGTGGTGAATACACGTCAAATGAATTTAAGAGCTACTGCAATGAAAAAGGTATTCAAATGTCATTAACTGTTCCGTATAATCCAGAAATGAATTCTATTTCCGAGCGATTGAATCGAACACTTGAAGAGAAGTCAAGAACAATGATTTTGGCAAGTGAACTGGATGGAAAGTTTTGGAATGAGGCTATCATCACTGCAAATTATTTAAAGAATCGATCACCGACAAGTGCAGTTGGAAAGCAGTTCGAAGCAAAAACTCCGGCTGAAATTTGATTTGGTCAAAAACCAAATTTGTCACATCTTCGTATTTTTGGTTGTGAATGTTACAATCATATTCCATCGAATAATCGTACAAAATTACAGCCAAAATCATCGAAATGTATTATGCTTGGATATGGTTCATCATATGGTACATATCGTCTATGGGATATAGAACAACAACAGCAAATAGTGGGCCGAAGTGTAACTTTCAACGAGTCATCGGTTTTAAATCGAAAAGAATTGATTGAGATAATCGATTCAGAGGCGGTTAATGATGACAGTTCGGGTGATCGAGGTATGAATGATGCAATGAACGATTCGATATGCAGTCAGATGGTTACGAAAATCGAGAAATCCACAGCACTAATATGGATTGTGTTGGTAATAACGACAGGACAATTCCACGAAAAAGTGAACGAAGTCGACGAGCGCCTAATCAATATGGTGAATGGGCAACTATGAGTGAATGTTTTCATACTACATTGATTGCTGGAGAATTTCAAGAGGATGAAAATCTTGCTTTATCGGCTGAACAGTTTGTTGAAGATGATCCATCATCGATATCTGAAGCAAAACGTCGAATTGATTGGCCAGAATGGAAAAAGGCGATCGATAGTGAATATCAGTCTTTAATCGACAACAAAACTTGGAGTATTTGCGATTTACCAAAAGGTAGAAGTGCCTTAACAAACAAATGGGTCTTTAAGTTGAAAAGAAAAGCTGATGGTTCAACTGATAAGTACAAAGCAAGATTGGTAGCACGTGGTTTTACACAAAAGCCAGGATTCGATTATGATGAAACATATGCACCAGTGGCAAAATTAGTTACATTGAAAATTTTGCTGTTAATTGCCAATCGTTATGATATGCACATTCATCAGATGGACGTTAAGTGCGCATTTTTGAACGGTGATTTGAACGAAGACATTTATATGCGACTTCCAGAGGGTTTTGGCCAAGGTGATAAAGTGTGTAAATTAAACAAGGCACTTTATGGACTGAAACAAGCTTCGCGTGCGTGGAACGAGAAGCTCAATCATTTTATGATTCGAATTGGATTCAAGCGCTGCCAATCAATGTTTATATGTGAAGGAGCAAAATGGAATCATATGTTACGTGCTTCTGTACGTCGATGATACATTGATATTTTGCCGAGATATCAAAATGATTGAAGCTGTGAAGAAACTACTATCAAATGAATTTGATATGATTGATGTTGGTCAAGCAAGCTCATTTTTGGGAATGCAGATTGACCAAAACATTGAAAAGGGCACCATTACGGTGAGTCAATCAAGATATTTGGAGAAAGTTTTGCAAAAGTTTGGAATGCAAAATTGTAAACCTAAATCGACACCACTAGAAAAGGGTTTACATATGTTGATATGGGTCAAAATGGAAAATGTTCGAATCATCCATATCGTGAATTGATTGGATGTTTAATTTATGCACATGTGACTACCAGACCAGATTTGTGTGCATCAACGGGATATTTCAGCCGTTTTCAAAATTGTTTCAGCGAAACTCATTTCAATTACGCGAAACGGATTTTGAGTTACATTCGTGGCACCATTGACATGAAAATGGTTTATAAGAAAGACGTCGAAGCAAAGACATTGGTTGGTCACAGTGATTCAGATTGGGCAGGTGACAAAAATGATTCGAAATCCACAACTGGATATGTGTTCAAGTTATTTGGAAACACAGTCAGTTGGTCATCACGCAAGCAGCAAACTGTTAGTAAATCGTCGACTGAAGCTGAGTACATTGCACTATCTGAAGCTGTTAGTGAGGGCGAATGGATAAAGAAATTATTGGTTGAACTGAAGATTAATTGCAATGAACCGATTCCAATACATGAAGACAATACATCGTACATCACAATTGCTGAGGAGCCACGTGAATACAAACGAATGAAGCATTTGGATGTAAAATACATGTTTACACGAGATTATGTTCAAGCAAAGAAGTATGAAATGGTTCAAACATCGTCCGAAGACCAAGTGGTAGACATAATGACAAAGGCACTTAGAAAAACCTTGTTTATCAAGCATCGCAAAGATTTAAATTTAGTTTAATTTCATGGTGATTTGAATTAGTTTTTCTTCTATTAAATTAAGAGGCGGTATTAGAATACTAATTTAATCAAAGAGCCTTATGTTACAAAAAGGTTTTCTGTTTTGTTTTTAAAATACTTTGTTTTTTTTTTCATCATTATAAAATAAAATCTCTGATTAAGTTCAGTTGATTTTCAATAAAATTCACTTTTAGTATTCGGAGCACAATTTCCGATTTTTGCGGCTATGAATTTGTAGGCTATAGTTCAGTTAATTTTCAATAAAATTAGCTTTTAGAATTCCGAGCACAATTGCAGATTTTCAATTTTTCTGGCACGGAATTTGTGGGCTATAGTTCAGTTAATTTTCAATAAAATTCACTTTTCGAATCCGAAGCACAATTTCCGATTTTTGGGGCTGTGAATTTGTGGGATATAGTTCAGTTAATGTTCAATAAAATTCGTTTTTAGAATTCCGAGCACAATTGCAGATTTTCGATTTTTCTGGCACGGAATTTGTGGGCTATAGTTCAGTTTATTTGCAATAAAATTCACTTTTCGAATGCGGAGCACAATTGCAGATTTCAAATTTTTCTGGCACGGAATATGTGGGCTACAGTTCAGTTAATTTTCAATAAAATTCGCTTTTAGAATTCCGAGCACAATTGCAGATTTTCAATTTTTCTGGCACGAAATTTGTGGGCTATAGTTCAGTTAATTTTCAATAAAATTCACTTTTAGTATTCGGAGCACAATTGCAGAGTTTCAATTTTTCTGGCACGGAATTTGTGGGCTATAGTTCAGTTGATTTTCAATAAAATTCACTTTCAGTATTTGGGCCACAATTGCAGTGTTTCAATTTTTCTGGCACGGAATTTGTGGGCTATAGTTCAGTTAATTTTCAATAAAATTCACTTTTCGAATCCGAAGCACAATTTCCGATTTTTGTGGCTGTGAATTTGTGGGCTATAGTTCAGTTAATGTTCAATAAAATTCGTTTTTAGAATTCCGAGCACAATTGCAGATTTTCAATTTTTCTGGCACGGAATTTGTGGGCTATCGTTCAGTTAATTTTCAATAAAATTCACTTTTAGTATTTGGGCCACAATTGCAGTGTTTCAATTTTTCTGGCACGGATTTTGTGGGCTATAGTTCAGTTAATTTTCAATAAAATTCGCTTTTAGAATTCCGAGCACAATTGCAGATTTTCAATTTTTCTGGCACGGAATTTGTGGGCTATAGTTCAGTTAATTTTCAATAAAATTCACTTTTCGAATGCGGAGCACAACTGCAGATTTCAAATTTTTCTGGCACGGAATATGTGGGCTATAGTTCAGTTAATTTTCAATAAAATTCACTTTTAGTATTCGGAGCACAATTGCAGAGTTTCAATTTTTCTGGCACGGAATTTGTGGGCTATAGTTCAGTTGATTTTCAATAAAATTCACTTTTCGAATCCGAAGCACAATTTCCGATTTTTGTGGCTGTGAATTTGTGGGCTATAGTTCAGTTAATTTTCAATAAAATTCGCTTTTAGAATTCCGAGCACAATTGCAGATTTTAAATTTTTCTGGCACGGAATTTGTGGGCTATAGTTCAGTTAATTTTCAATAAAATTCTCTTTTCGAATGCGGAGCACAACTGCAGATTTCAAATTTTTCTGGCACGGAATATCTGGGCTATAGTTCAGTTAATTTTCAATAAAATTCACTTTTAGTATTCGGAGCACAATTGCAGAGTTTCAATTTTTCTGGCACGGAATTTGTGGGCTATAGTTCAGTTAATTTTCAACAAAATTCGCTTTTAGAATTCCGAGCACAATTGCAGATTTTCAATTTTTCTGGCACGGAATTTGTGGGCTATCGTTCAGTTAATTTTCAATAAAATTCACTTTTAGTATTTGGGCCACAATTGCAGTGTTTCAATTTTTCTGGCACGGAATTTGTGGGCTATAGTTCAGTTAATTTTCAATAAAATTCGCTTTTAGAATTCCGAGCACAATTGCAGATTTTCAATTTTTCAGGCACGGAATTTGTGGGCTATAGTTCAGTTAATTTTCAATAAGATTCACTTTTCGAATGCGGAGCACAACTGCAGAGTTTCAATTTTTCTTGCACGGAATTTGTGGGCTATAGTTCAGTTGATTTTCAATAAAATTCACTTTCAGTATTTGGGCCACAATTGCAGTGTTTCAATTTTTCTGGCACGGAATATGTGGGCTATAGTTAGGTTAATTTTCAATAAAATTCACTTTTAGTATTCGGAGCACAATTGCAGAGTTTCAATTTTTCTGGCACGGAATTTGTGGGCTATAGTTCAGTTGATTTTCAATAAAATTCACTTTTCGAATCCGAAGCACAATTTCCGATTTTTGTGGCTGTGAATTTGTGGGCTATAGTTCAGTTAATTTTCAATAAAATTCGCTTTTAGAATTCAGAGCACAATTGCAGATTTTCAATTTTTCTGGCACGGAATTTGTGGGCTATAGTTAGGTTTATTTGCAATAAAATTCACTTTTCGAATGCGGAGCACAACTGCAGAGTTTCAATTTTTCTTGCACGGAATTTGTGGGCTATAGTTCAGTTGATTTTCAATAAAATTCACTTTCAGTATTTGGGCCACAATTGCAGTGTTTCAATTTTTCTGGCACGGAATTTGTGGGCTATAGTTCAGTTAATTTTCAATAAAATTCACTTTTCGAATCCGAAGCACAATTTCCGATTTTTGTGGCTGTGAATTTGTGGGCTATAGTTCAGTTAATTTTCAATAAAATTCGTTTTTAGAATTCCGAGCACAATTGCAGATTTTCAATTTTTCTGGCACGGAATTTGTGGGCTATCGTTCAGTTAATTTTCAATAAAATTCACTTTTAGTATTTGGGCCACAATTGCAGTGTTTCAATTTTTCTGGCACGGAATTTGTGGGCTATAGTTCAGTTGATTTTCAATAAAATTCACTTTTCGAATGCGGAGCACAATTGCAGATTTCAAATTTTTCTGGCACGGAATTTGTGGGCTACAGTTCAGTTAATTTTCAATAAAATTCACTTTTAGTATTCGGAGCACAGTTGCAGAGTTTCAATTTTTCTGGCACGGAATTTGTGGGCTACATAGTTCAGTTTATTACTTTCTTTTACGTAAGTAAAATAAAGTATAGTAATCTTGAAAATTTTCGACCTTGAGATTATTGAAGATTTATCTGTTTTGAGGTCCCCTGAGTCCGAAAAAGTGGGTTTCGAAATGATGTCTGTCTGTCAGTCCGTCTGTCTGTCCGTCTGTCTGTCAGTCTGTGTCCTCTCTACAGCCCAGATGGCTTAACCAATCGAACTGAAACTTCAGATTTAAGCTTTTTGGATAAATTGGGAGGTCCCAGTGAATTTTACTTCAAATCGGTCCACCGGAAGTGGCCATTCCCTTGGGCCAGAAAATTTGTTTTGCAAATATCTTAAAAAGTATAAGGTTTACAAAAAATTACTAATACAAAATGTTTCCAAAAATAAAAAATAAATAAAAATAAACAAATTAAAAATTAAAAAAATTAAAATTAAAAATTTAAAAAAAAAATTTAAAAAAAATTTAAAAATTTTATAAAAAAAAAATTAAATATTGTTTTGCCAACACATAAATATATATGTATATATAGCCTAATTATGCTAATTATAATTAATTTGCACACTACAGTGACATACTTCCGGTTTTTAATGCAAATATTACATAATTGAATGTGGATCATTTTTTCATGTTTCTTAACTTTTTTAACGACTTATTAGGGTTTGTAATACTTAAGTATATACATATATCGTTTTATAATTGCAAAAATATTTCGCAACTCCTGCCCCCCCCCCCCCCCCCCCCCCACACTTTTTTACAGGGAGTTACAGCAGTTCTTGCATTTGTCATTTTAATAATTAATTAGTAGTGTATTAGCCCAATTATGCTAATTATAATTAATTTGCACACTTCAGTGACGTACTGTATGTTATAAAAATATTTAGCCTACATGTATGTTAAATTGCCAAATCGGTCAACCGGAAGTGGCCACTCTCGGCCCGAAAATGTGTTTTGCACATATTTTAAAAAGTATAAGATTTACAAAAAATCACTAATACAAATTCCAAAAAATTAAAAGAAAAAATTTAAATTCATAAATATCACCTTTTATTTCTTTTACGTGTGTACTAATGAGTTCAAAAAATTGAGTTTTGAAGTGGTGTCTGTTGGTATATACATATGACTGTCAATTTGTAGTCCAAATGGTTTAAGCAATCAAACTGCAACTTCATGTTTAAACTTTTTACATAAATTTTGGGGTCCCAGTTCCCAGCTTCCAGATTCCGTAAAACAGAAAATTTATTTTGCAAATATTTCAAAAATATACAATTTACAGAAAACATGAAATAATAAAAACAATCTTAATTAAGTTTGCGGGAAATTTGAATTATAAAAGTTTTTCAAAATTCGCTGTTCGTAAAAGAAAGTCGTGTGTTGGCCACACCTCCATTTTTTTCAATAAAATTCACTTTTCGAATCCGAAGCACAATTTCCGATTTTTGTGGCTGTGAATTTGTGAGCTATAGTTCAGTTAATTTTTAATAAAATTCGCTTTTAGAATTCCGAGCACAATTGCAGATTTTCAATTTTTCTTGCACGGAGTTTGTGGGCTATAGTTCAGTTAATTTTCAATAAAATTCACTTTTCGAATCCGAAGCACAATTTCCGATTTTTGTGGCTGTGAATTTGTGGGCTATAGTTCAGTTGATTTTCAATAATATTCGCTTTTAGAATTCCGAGCATAATTTCCGATTTTTCTGGCACGGAATTTGTGGGCTATAGTTCAGTTGATTTTCAATAAAATTTACTTTTCGAATGAGGAGCACAACTGCAGACTTAAAATTTTACTGGCACGGAATATGTGGGCTATAGTTCACTTGATTTTCAATAAAATTCACTTTTAGTATTCGGAGCACAATTGCAGAGTTTCAGTTTTTCTGGCACGAAATTTGTGGGCTATAGTTCAGTTGATTTTCAATAAAATTCACTTTTCGAATGCGGAGCACAACTGCAGATTTCAAATATTTCTGGCACGGAATATGTGGGCTATAGTTCACTTAATTTTCAATAAAATTCACTTTTAGTATTCGCAGCACAATTTCCGATTTTTATGGCTGTGAATTTGTGGGCTATAGTTCAGTTAATTTTCAATAAAATTCGCTTTTAGAATTCCGAGCACAATTGCAGATTTTCAATTTTTCTGGCAAGGAATTTGTGGGCTATAGTTCAGTTAATTTTCAATAAAATTCTCTTTCAGTATTTGGGCCACAATTGCAGTGTTTCAATTTTTCTGGCACGGAATTTGTGGGCTATAGTTCAGTTGATTTTCAATAAAATTCACTTTTCGAATGCGGAGCACAACTGCAGATTTCAAATTTTTCTGGCACGGAATATGTGGGCTACAGCTCAGTTAATTTTCAATAAAATTCACTTTTCGAATGCGGAGCACAACTGCAGAGTTTCAAATTTTTCGGGCACGGAATATGTGGGCTACAGTTCACTTGATTTTCAATAAAATTCACTTTTAGTATTCGGAGCAAAATTGCAGAGTTTCAATTTTTCTGGCACGGAATTTGTGGGCTATAGTTCAGTTGATTTTCAATAAAATTCACTTTTCGAATCCGAAGCACAATTTCCGAATTTTTTGGCTGTGAATTTGTGGGCTACAGTTCAGTTAATTTTCAATAAAATTTACTTTTAGTATTCGGAGCACAATGGCAGATTTTCAATTTTTCTGGCACGGAATTTGTGGGCTACAGTTCAGTTGAGTTTCAATAAAATTCACTTTTCGAATGCGGAGCACAACTGCAGATTTCAAATTTTTCGGGCACGGAATATGTTCGCTACAGTTCAGTTGATTTTCAATAAAATTCACTTTTAGTATTCGGAGCACAATGGCAGAGTTTCAGTTTTTCTGGCACGAAATTTGTGGGCTATAGTTCAGTTGATTTTCAATAAAATTCGCTTTTAGAATTCGAAGCACAATTGCGGTTTTCCGATTTTTGTGGCTAACGAATTTTTTGAACTATAAACCAAAAATTCAAAGCCCGAAAATCGAAAATCTGTAATTGTTCTCTGATTTCTTTCGTAGATACCTCTATCGATCGGCGTTGAAACCAGTAATTGTTGTGTCATCGTGCCAACTAAAATTTGATGAATTTGTTTTGCTTCTTTACAATTTTTGAACTTTGAAAATTTTTCCAGGTGATAATTTGATTACCATTTTATTAAACATGGAAATCTCATAAATTTTAAGACAAACTTTAAATAGCCCCTGGTTTTACGGCCCAAATTAGGGATGCATTTGATTGAACATGACGAGAGCCAATACTCGATGAGGAACGTTAAAGTTAACAAAGCATTTTGGTTTAGTTCACAACTTTTATATAATAGAAATCTAATACTGATTTATCCTACAATGCTCTTAGGGTCTGAATCTACCTATTACTCCTTCAATACTACCAAACAGAAGGAGGAGGAAGTTATTTAGCACCAACTAAATGGTGATTAAAGAAGAGACGGTGAACATTTTATGAGATATCAAGCTGTTTATTCTTCCTTATAGTGGGATACCCCAAATTTTTGGTTGAATTATTACTCTCAGTAATATCAAACCCAACTTAACATTGGTTCGTTAAACTTAACATACAAAAAACAAAATTTTCCAATTTTATTCAAATTTTCTGCATCAAACATGGGACCAACAAAAATAAAACTATGTAATCACAAACAATATGACAAGAGATAAAAGAAAAAAAAAATCGTTTGTTTTCATGTTTTCTTGTGATAAATTTTTGTCATTGTTGTTGTTGTTGTCATATGTTCCTTGAACTGAATATGTTTTTAAAAAACAATTACTTGTGTCTCTCCTATGTATAATATTATTGGTACGTTACGGAAGGCACAAAAAGTATGCAGAGAACATAGAGGCAAACAAAAATGTTTTACGTTTTTTTTTTTGTGTTTGTACAATGTTTGGCAAACCATGCGACATGTGTTTGGCAATGTCAAATATATATTTTAAAATAATTTTTCAAAAAAAAAAAAATTCTCTATAGATGTTTATACATTTTTGACCTAAAAATATTGAATTTTGTTTTTTTTATTGGGATGGTATCGTCGTATCGATAAATATGAAAAATGTGGCAAATTTATGCTTTTTATTTAAGAGGGTTATGATATAAGGATAATTAAATTTTCAATAATAGAACAGAGAGTTTGATAGGTAGAAAAATAAAAAAGTTATTTTATGAAACATTTTAATCGAATGACTATTAAATTTTTTGGAGTAATCAAAAAATTTGCCGCACCAACAATAAAACGCGTGGCCAAGTTGAAAAATATTTTTTTATGTTCGTCTATCACCATAAATAAATTTATAGTCGAACATTACAAAATATTTTATGTCTCGGCCTCACCATAATTTCCCCATCCGCGTGTCGCACATGTACATAATTATCCCGCGCTCAAATCTATACACAAGCCATCAGCAATTTGTTTTTACATTTTATTCCTCCTTGTCTCGATACCATTTTAGCACCAGCAAAAAAAATTGTTTGCGTTTTTTTTTTTTCCGTTTTTTAACTGTTATCTTGTATCATTTTCATTTAACAGTTTTGTTTTATGTTCGTGTCATAATGAAAATTGTAATATTATTTGTCAATATAGAATACCAGCGCATATACAGAAAAAGATACGGAGGCGAGAGCATTACAGTGGTCATAAAAAATTCACTGTAATGATATTTAATAATGTAATATCAAAACAGAAAATTAGAATGTGACAAATACTAGAGCTATATATGGGAAAAACCAAACAAAAACACGAAAAAAAAAAAAAAAATTGGATATAACAACAGAGCAACAGCAGAACACTCACAGAACAAAGAAAAATAATAACTGTAAATGAAAAATAAAAAAATATGAATGAAAATGGGGAAATAGAATCCCTTGTGAAATTTTTATTTTTGTGTACACAAAAATATAAATTCTGTCACATCCTTCCGTTTTTCTCGTATATACAACTTTTTTTTTCGTTTATTTTCATTTTCAATCTAAAGTGGCCTCATTAGTTTGAAAAATGTTAAACAAAAATGACATAACATGATCATTACTGAAATAAAGCTCAAACAATACACACAGCAACAAAAAAGAAGCAAAAAAAAAAAATGAAATAAAATGGAAACAAAGCATTATCTGTCGGTGCTGCTGCTTTTTGTCTCCAATTTTGAAAAAGTTTTTTTTTTTTTTGTCTTTTATTCATCTTTCAAAGATACGTATTTATGATTAGGATCTTTAGTTTGTTTAATGTTTGATGGGTTCTCGTTTTTATATTTTTGGATATGGATACGTCAATTATTGTTTATATTGGAACGAATATTGTTCGATTTAAATTATTCAATATTTTGCTACCTGGTATTTTGAGCCTGGTATTTTCGTTAATATGCTGATTAAAAATTGTAAAGGTGCTCACCTTGAATGACAGTGACACCTAGTGATAATACTAGTTGTTGGTCACCCAAATAAATTGCAGATTCAAACACATAGAATATAATACGATCGCTCACCACATTAACAACAGATAAAGAGGAGAAAAATAAATGGTGAAAAATATGGCAAATCACATTTTTTTGAAAGTCATGTTTTAATTTTATGATTTTTCTGTTTTGAATGCATACCACTAATTAAAACAAAAAAATTATGGAACATAATGTTTTTGTTGTTTTTTAAGGTACAGAGTCTCAAATATTTAAAAATACCATGCACTTGGTGTTGTGTTTACTATCTTACGCATTATTTAGCCAAATCGAGGACGTACGGCGATAGACCCGTTTTTGCGTGTACCACCTGCACATTGCATTGCTTTATGTCAGCTTATAGTGTTAACATGAAAGGTGGATCGACCCATCGATTCTGCACTCTCAACAGGAGTCATTGTTGTGTTCATCGTCATCACGATTGTAATCGGATGATGAAAAATCCCTTTTGCATTCCCTCCCGTTTGGTCGGTGTTTTGAAAAATTTGATGAGAGAAAATTTGTTCCAACGTTTCCATTTAGTAGTTTTATTTTAATTCGAAGTTTCATGGAACCAAAACTTGTGTAGTTATTTACAAACGACTTCAAGAGAAAATTGAAATACAATAATATTTTAATGAAGTTTTAACTAGGAGACCTTTCGCTCTTTTCATTAAAAAAATTATTAGGTTTATTGAACTGTAAGATTATCTAAAACTATTTTCTGCCTTAGTTTTGAGCTTGTGAGGCTTTTAGAAGAAATAACACAAAACACTAGTTTGATGTGGGTTAGCCCTTAATCTTGCATTACAAAATGTTGCATTACAAAATCTTGCATTACAAAATCTTGCATTACAAAATCTTGCATTACAAAATCTTACATTACAAAATCTTGCAAGTACAAAATCTTGCATTTCAAAATCTTGCATTACAAAATCTTGCATTACAAAATCTTGCATTACAAAATCTTGCACAACAATTTCCCGTACATTTATAGAATCGCGCGCGCGATTCTCTAAATGTACGGGAAATTGTTATGCAAGATAACAAATCGCATTGACAAAATTCTACTGTATAATGATACTTGTACAGTAGAATTTTGCTTGAGATATCAAAAATCAAATGTCTGGGGTGTGATGTTGTAACATCACTTTCCATTCGAATTCGATAGATTTTATGTCTCATGTTTCAAGAATAAAATTGTAATCTATTTCGTTTTTCAATTACGCTGTTTTTCTTGCTATCTCAGCTTGCTCGAGCAAAAGTACATTCTATTTCTACTAATACTCATGATAATTTATCACTAAAATTTTTGTTTAGTGATACTTTATCGATTTGAAAGAAAAAGAAATGTACGCAACAAAAAGAGATCGCAATAAAAAAAGCGTAATCAAAAAGCGAAATAGAGTACAATTTTATTCTTGAAACATGAGACATAAAATCTATCGAATTCGAATAGAAAGTGATGTTACACATCCCACCCCAACCAGAATATTATGTTGAGATATTCTGGAAAATGGAGATTTCCATTTTAATCAGAAACGAAAATTTAAATTCTGGAAAAGGAAGATTAAATCTTCTTTATCCAGAATATTTTGTTGAAATATTTTGAAAAATGGAGATTTCCATTCTAATTCTAATATTAGCCGTATTTCTTGACGCATAGTTAGCCGGATCGCTGTCTGCACAATTTTTTTATTTTTATTTTTTTTTAATTATATTGAACTTTTATGAATACGCAATAAATATTATGTTAGATACTAAAGATAGGTACAGATAATAAAACTGCAAAATTTTTTAAATGCAAGATATTGTATTTGCAAGATTTTGTACTTGCAAGATTTTGTACTTGCAAGATTTTGAAACTGCAACATTTTGCTTTGCATGATTTTTTAAAAATGCAAGATTTTGTACTTGCAAGATTTTGTAATGCAAGATTTCGGGGCGCTCCCGTTTGATGTTTGTAATTTTAGGTATTAAAAACTAAACAACACTTTAGTGATAGTCATCTTCTGTTTTTTTTTGCTATTAAAATAATAAAGCTTTTAAAATAAATAATAGATGTTAAAATTTCAGAAAGCTCAGCGAATTTTAATTTATTTAATACATTATGTAGAAATTGGTTTCTCTGATTTCTAATTAACGAGCGAATATTTTATTTTTTTCCACCTTAAAGCTTTCTCTGCTCAAAGTAAATTGATAAGCAGAAAAGAGATCGTTTCTAAAATGAAACTTGCGCAAAACTTTCAGTGTATATCTATTTAATACGAAACCATAGTTTTAAAAGCTTTTCTAGACAGATAAGTTTTTATATCAGAAATCACTAAGTAAAACCAGATAAAGCTTAAAATTATACTTTTATGAATTTTGCAATGAAATACGTCTTTATCAAAATACGTTAACAGTTTTATTGTAGAATACATGATAGTACAATTTTGAGCTTTATACTTCGTTAATTAACTAACTTGTCTTTTAACTTAGTTCTTTAAAATATAAAAAATGCCAGCCTAGAAAAGCTTTCAAAATTGAATCTCGAATGGTGACACTCCTCCCTCCTCCCCCGTATAGGAATAAAATAAACAAGATGTACAAAATTTCATAATCGTTAACGATATTTAATTTTTGAGCTTTCAAATCATTTTAAGTTTTATTAAAAAAAGTTAAAACTATTATTCATTAAATGAATTTCCCAATTAAATAATTTTTTTTTGAGTATGCCTCAGTTAAATTGTCTGTGAATAAATTTTTTTTTTGTAAATTATGGTGAGCTTTTATGAATTTTTTAATCCAATTACATGAAACCTGAACTAGTTTTGTTTTAATTTTCCATTATAAAAATTAGCATATATTTTCTGATCTCTTAAAGCTAAAATAATAAAGGCCATTGCCGGTTTTATTACAAGAGTAAATCATAATAAAATTCCCTCAACTCAAATCTTATCTAAAGAGGCTTACAAATTTTTAAAATATTTTTATATGTGGAAAATTTCAATTTTATATACATTTTATTTAAATTCGAATGGAGCTTTGATTTGCGTAATATTACTGAAGTATTAATTTGGAATAGTAACCTTAAGCAGCTATTTAATTTTTATTTTTAGATAACTTTTTTTTCTCAGATTTTCTAGCTGTAGCTTTTAAATAGATACATTTAAGTTAAACGCTTTGGGGTAAAAACCGGTTATTTAACTGGTCAATATGTGACTATGTTCAATTTTTGAGTGTCAAATGTGTAAAAGCTATTTCAAAGATTTCAAGACGGAAAATTTAGTTCCAGTCCCATTTATTCAAGTTTTAAACTTTTGGCACTTATTTCCGTAAGCCAACACCATATCAATTCCCTCCCTTCAGAAAAGTATCATGCATAAACCTATTTAAACAAAAATTTAAAATTTAAAACTTGTGTGTCATTGATGTTATCCAAGTATATCGCTTTAAATTTACTTACATTAGACGCGGCTTTGACAGATGGGTGAATATAATTCCAAAGATTTATTCCATAAAAAGGGAATGATCAGTTTTTTGACTTCGTTTTACATGATTGCGGTAGATTTAAGTTTAATGTCCGCTGCGACTTGCTAAAATTCAGAATCCCATACATTTTTCTACCTAAATTATTAATAGGGGCTGACCAATTCAGTTTGCTGTCTATGACCAGACCTAAACTTTTCACATGCTCATAGAAATCAATTTTGTGACTATCAATCAGTATGTAATTAGTTAATCTGGTGACTCGTTTTTTATAGGTAAAATAATAGCTTATTGTGATTTTCTTGGATTAATTTGAAGTTTATGTAATTTGGACCAATCTAATATACTTCGTAAGGCATCATTCAAGTTATTTATTGCGTGTTCGATAGCATCAGGATCACCAAATGAAAATATTTGTAAATCATTTGCAAAAAGATGATACATGATATCCATCCGTCCCCTGAATGGATTCACATATTTGGATTATGTAGAGCTTTGTGGAACACTAGATGTAATTAAAATCGAGTCGCTAATATTTTCATAATATTTCACCGATTGACGCCGCAAATACAAATAGGAAAATATAAGTTGACAAGCACTTCTGAAAAAAATAAATTCATAGCATAATTTAGATATCAACATTGAATGATCAACCTTGTCAAATGCTTTAGAAAAGTCTAAAAGAACTAGAATGGTCGTAACTCTTCCAACTTCAATGTTAGAGGTAATATCATCGACAATTCTTGGCAGTGCCGTATTAGTGCTGTTGTTTGCTCGAAAACCCTACGGGTGAGTATTTAGCAAGTTATGACTTGTCACATAGGCATTAATCTGTAATTGAATGACCTTTTCAAAAACTTTTGACAAAGTTGGTAATATACGAATCAGACGAAAATCTATATGCTATGCCGTCAGCTCCAATAGCAAATGATTTTATAATGTGCAATTGCCTGAGAATTTCCTCTTCAGCAACATTACGAAAATAAAAAGTGTTATGATCCGTACTATATTGTAATGTATCAGACTAAAATTTTTACCACCTTCGACGAAAACCGAACCGAAATGCGCATTAAACTCACAGGAATTGATGTCGCATTTCTGTTCCACAGCTATTGGGTTTATATAAGTCTTATAACTTTTCCAGAATAATTTACTTGGAACCTGGCTATTAAATTTACCATTGCTAAATTTGCGTTTAATAGCCCTAATCATACTATTAACTGTATTTCTTGCTCTAATATACTCTAGTCGATTAGATTCAGTTTGACACAACTTCCAATTCTCATGCAAAAAAACACGAATATTGAGGAACTTGACAATATCATTGCTAAGTGATCGTACAATCTTTGCGTGTAATTACAATCTTTTTAAGTGGTACGTACGCTTGTAAAAGGGCATTCACATAAGAATTTGATATTAAAAGTTGCTCATTTACATCACACAAACAATACAAGCATGACCAGCACATGACTTAGCAGCTTAAAATCTCTCACAAAACCGTACTGTTTAGTATTGCTGATACCATAAATAGGAAACGCATATGAACCGTAGATCATGTGATGGGTAGTAGCAATACTGGGTGTTGAAATTGTGTAAAGGTTTTCAAGTTACTAGGTTGATTGGCAAACGCTAAGTCGATTAAGGTGGCGGAATTGCCTGTGAAGTTGGTACGCTCCTTAGTGATTAAGTTATAGCCAAATTGACATCAGTGATTTTAATTTAGTAGCCGATAGAGCCAAAACAAGAACATCAGCATTGAAATTCTCGACCACGATAACTTCACTGTACTTAATCATAATATCGCCTAAAACAATTTCCAGTTCATCAATTTGATTTGGTTGAAGTGGACGGATTGGATTATAAATCACCCCAATAGTAAGTTTTTTTATTATTGTATTATGGTTACCTATTTCAATAAACATGATGTCAAATGGAGCATTACTTGCATTGAAATAAATTATTTTAGGGCTCAGATGTTTTTGACATAAATTTCAATTTCACCACCACGCCGACCCTGGCGGTTTTTACGGAATATTGCATAGTGATCCAACTGAAAATGTAGGCTACAATTTTTGAACTTCAACCATGACCCAGAAATAGCAATTACATGTAGGGGAATATTTTTTACAATTAACTTAAGTTCATCAAAGTTTGCCACTAATCTACCGTGATTTAGATGGCAAAGGTTAGGTGCATTGTCTTTATCTGGTAGAGACGATTGCAAAACTACATTCCTCAAGTCAATGGAGCTCATATTATTGGTACCATTATATCTATATTGATACCATCAGATGCTTGTAATTTCAGATATAAAAACCTTTCGTTGACCTTTTGTAAAATTCTTGAAAGCTTAAAGAATTCTAATAACACTTTATGTACCTAAAAAAATGTTGCATTGATTTATAAATACTGAGATTCCAAATAATTTTTTGAAGCACAAAATTTTCTCAGCTGAAAGTAAACTGATAAGCAAACCGTCGCGAAAAAATGATAGTGCACACGTAATGAATGCGAAACTATAATTTTAAAAGCTTTCCTAGACTGATAATGTTTTATATCAGGAAGAATTAATTAAAAAAGACAAATTAATTAACTAACGAAATATAAACCTAAAAGTTCTAAAAATATTAAAATTACGGTTGATTTGTAAAGCTTTCTATATTTTGAATTATAGTTTTATCTTAGTTTTACTTAGCTTTAGCTTTTTCCAACTTATTAATTAAATGGTTTTTCAAATTAAATAATTATATTTTCAAATAAGTTTCGGTCAAACTAGGGGGGCGAGTAGACAAGAAAGAAGATACGCAACAACTACCAAACAATAATCAGACCAATTTTAACATATGGATGCCCAACCTGGTACAATATGAGTCCAAGCTATATGGAAAAATTAAGAATATTTGAACGGAGATGTATACGACATTGTAGAGGTGCATTCCGTAAAGCCGAAACAAATTATCTTCACTATATATCCAATCAAACGCAGTACGATAATTTCAAATCGGATAGAATAGACACCCATATAATCAATCTAATCCGAAACCACATCCTTAGATCCACATGCGATATGACAAATTCATTAATCTACGGTCCATACTACACGGACGAGAAAATAATAAGAAACAATATTCTAACAAATAATATTCCAGGGCCAGAGGCATTCATTCTCCTAGATCAGCTTGGATACATCCAAGATGAAAATCAAATCCCAATAATTTACCACATAGCCAGAAGACCGAATGAGAAGGGGTTTGACGCAGCAAAATATGCGAATCCGGGGAACTATATGAGATTCAACACGACATTTAAAAAGATCGAACAACAACAATACCAAAACAATAAAACAAAATATTGGTGGTTACAACAGATGTAAAATAAAACAAAAATTAGAAAATCTATTTCTATGACTAATTTAAAGTAAAGACAAATGGCAAAGTTTTATCGAGCAAATTTTATGCCAACAACACACAAAAAAAAAACAATAATATTATGTTAAGCATTAAATCATTCAGACTTATAAAAAAAATTCATAAGTAGATATATATACCAGGCCTGAGAATCCATTGAGATCAGAGGCTATCAAAATTATAAAACAGATCTTGATATTTCTTGTAATATTCTTTTGTCAACAATGATGTAAATATTAAAGCTCAAAATAAAGAATCTATTGAAAAAAAAAAAAAAAAAAAATACGCAACAACTTCAATAATGATGTCAAACAACATTTACTACGGTTAGTACAAATTTGGGTGACTGCTTGGGAACATGATGATGGAACGAAATCTCGCCCTCCCACCGCCCAACCGCCGATGGAAAAATAGTGGAGACGAAATTGTTGAGTGAGGTTGTTCAAATTAGTGTTATCTTGGGGGGATGTTGTTTGTTGCCATATTCTTCTCGCTCTTCTTTTTTCTGCTAGGAGTTCCCTAATTTCCAAAGGGTAGTTTTTTCCCTTGATTTTCTTTGTAACTTCAGGAGTATTTTCCCAAGCTGATTGCTGTATGTATATCGTTTACAAATTTGTGAACTTCTTTGTCTAATTGCTCCTCGGTCTTTAATGGAACCATTAAGTTAATTTTTCCTTCTAGCGATAGTCTAAAGCATTCCCAATTAGTGTGAATGTGTTAAATTAAGATGTTTAAATTCGCATAAACGCAAATGTTTTAAAAAGGAAGAATCCGAATCTTCAAACATCATCCTCATAATATAATGAAAAGTGAACGATTGAACAAGGCAGGTCACTATGTAGAAGTTAACCTTAGCTATCTAATGTTTACTAAAGTGAATATTGGTCCATTGGCTCTAAGTAAATATAAAAAATAATATTGATTCCCTAAGGCAAGGTTGACGAGTCTCATCTATTAGCTTATATATCGCTTCTTATTAGGTGGTCGTATATAGGTGTCTCGAGAGGACTTCGGAAAAAGAAAGGCTTTGTTAGGCAAATTTCGACAAAATCTGTATGTCACATTGATAGCGTACAGGTCATACAAATCCCATTAAATAACAAAATTAATGTCTTATATATTTTTGGTTCTGACACTTTAAAAGCAGCAGGACATCGCTTCTTATATTAATTAAGGGTTTTTTATGTGAACGATTTACTATCTGGCACAGAAACTTTACAGAAAGTTAGAACTTTACAAAATCTGTTCCACCTGCTGCTTCAACAAATAATATGACAAACAGAGAGGGAACAGGTTTAAACGAGGGACTGAATAATCGTTTATATCATTAAGATCTCTTATGTATTAATTAACAATCAATGACCATTTTAATGATCACCTGGAATGAATGGGGAAGGGTTGAAATACGTCGAAGGCAATAATAATCAAAGCATATATTGATCATAAAATTGCACATTCATTTTGATTAATCCGAACAAATTACTTTTTTCAATTTCGACTAACAAAATGAAATATTTTAATTAAATTTTACTTAAAAGCAGAATACAAAAAAAATCTCATTAATTTAAGACAACAAATTTAGTTATATTAAACAAAACATGAATTATTATAAAAATTATAATTTACAATAAAAATTAATGTAATATGTATGCATTAGAAATTATGATGTTATGTATGTATAGAGTACAGACAAAAGAAACGAGTCTCTACACTACGCCTAGGTATCAGAATAGAAAATAATCTTTTCGTTTCTTGTTATATACATATTTACTCTTCTCTTGTCTTAAAATTAAAAAGTTAAACAAACAGAAAGAAATTAAATTAACTAAAAAGTTAAATTAATTTACAAAAAAAAAAATCGTATAGATATATTAAAAAAAATCATTAATTAAAACTTTCATAAAAAGTTACTTAAACTTTTTTTTTCTTAATAATTTTTTTGTTTTTTGTTTTTTTTTGCTTAACTTTCCTATCTGATAAAATGAAAAATACATTGTACTATCTTGATGAAAAATATTTATATATTATATTAAAAAATTACAAAGAAAAAAAAATGTTACGTATCACGACAGAAATAACAAGAAAAAGGTAACATAATTTGTACCTTGATTAAAATTTATAAAAAAAAAAATTTAGACGATACTGTAAGATATTATAGGTACATATTTACTGAATATGTTTGTATTATTAAAAATGCTTGGTTCTGGTCGATTTGATGATGGAAGGCGCTGTTTTGTCAGGATTATTCGAAATTACTTTCGACTTTATTAACTTTTATGAAAAACAATGAACTATAGTTAATCTTTTAGATATTTCCGCATTTTGTTTTTGTACATAACAGTTGAGTATTACTGTAACTAATTTTGCGTTATACTTTTTGAGTAATTCATCAAATTTTAGTACAATGAATTAATACAAAAATTAACGATTTTGTCGTACATTTTTTGTATTTTGCCTCTGCTTATTCAAATTAATGATACGCTAGAATATTGTACCATGGAATTTATAGGCAGCTTTCAGTAAATTCGTTGGTTCGCAAACAACGAATCAACATAGGTCATATACACAGCTACACAGGCGCATGGAACGATCAAAAGATTGCTTCATAATTTCCTTACATTTTATAGAAAATTCGATTGTTGTGAAAATCAAATTACTATTATATAGATCAGCAAATTCTTAGCCAAAAATATCCAACATCTGCAATTATCCTCCGATAGTGGTTCCTAATACATTCAGCTGTAGCTCGAGGATTTTTCTACAAGCGCACCACCCTAGGCAAGCTTTAATAAGGGGCCTTTTTTGGAAACAAAATTCGAATTAAAAATGTAAAATTTAAAAGCCAAAACCGATTACCCAAAACAAATTATTTTATTGAATCCAATATTTTTCATTTTTTACATTCATATCTTATACCTGCATTTAAACATTTACTTGTCTTGCTTTCAAGTTTACGAAATCTTTTATTAAATTGGATATATCATGACTACTCGATATTTCTTCCTCAGTTGATAAAGTTGCCAATCCAGTGAGCCGATCCTGGGTCTTTGTCGTTCTTAGATAGTTTTTTATAATTTTTAGCTTTGAAAAACTCCTTTCTGCATTATCCGTAAAACAATGAAAATGTTCGGAAAGCACTACAATAGTCTCTTCAAGCAGATATACTTTAGAACCATCGCTGGTGCTGTACTATTTTTGAAATACCTTCGAAGAGCTCCAAATATATAGATGGAAGTCATTTCCATCTATATATTAAGAGTTATTGTAGCATAAGGCTGCTTCAATTCCATTACAAGATTTCCTAATATTTTCGGTTGTTTCATTTATTAAGTTATGTAAATTGTATAGAATACCGAATGTAGACTCCAGTTGATACATTTGCCGTAATCTTTCATCAATGAACATGATAGCCGCATCTATTACAGCAAAATAAAATTCGACTTTAAATTTTTATTTTGGTTCATCAATAGGCTCATTACCTTCATATGAAAATTGTTTTTTTTTCTTCTTACACGCACAGGTGCTGATTCAAATTCTATTGGAAAATCATTAGGTCTTGGCTAGATTGACGCAATCAACAAGAATCTTACCAAAATGATGCTTCAACTGTTTTTAATTTCAAACATAATATGATATCACGTTATTAGTTGAACTATAAATTTAAAAGTGGATTACCTGAAACTTGTTCCCTATGCTCGTGTTGCCGTGCCTGTAGTTCCAGTATAAAACCTACTCATAAATGTCCATTAGCACATCATAAATATTTCCGAGCTCAAACCGAAGGGCAGGAGCATGTGATAAATTCGATTTTCCTATCTTGTATTGCTGAGTGATTTGATATTTTATATTTGATATTTTATATTTTAAATTTTATATTTTATATTTTATAATTTTATATTTTATAATTTATAATTTTATATTTTTTAATTTTATATTTTGTAATTTATAATTTTTTATTTTATATTTTAAATTTTATATTTTATATTTTAAAATTTTATATTCTATAATTTATAATTTTATATTTTATATTTTATAATTTTATATTTTACAATTTATAATTTTATATTTTACATTTTAAATTTTATATTTTATATTTCATATTTTATATTTTATATTTTATAATTTATAATTTTATATTTTATAATATTATACTTTATAATTTATAATTTTAAATTTAAAATTTAAAATTTAAAATTTAAAATTTAAAATTTAAAATTTTATATTTTATATTTTATATTTTATATTTTATATTTTATATTTTATATTTTATATTTTATATTTTATATTTTATATTTTATATTTTATATTTTATATTTTATATTTTATATTTTATATTTTATATTTTATATTTTATATTTTATATTTTATATTTTATATTTTATATTTTATATTTTATATTTTATATTTTATATTTTATATTTTATATTTTATATTTTATATTTTATATTTTATATTTTATATTTTTTATTTCATATTTCATATTTTATATTTTATATTTTTTATTTCATATTTCATATTTTATATTTTATATTTTATATTTTATATTTTATATTTTATATTTTATATTTTATATTTTATATTTTATATTTTATATTTTATATTTTATATTTTATATTTTATATTTTATATTTTATATTTTATATTTTATATTTTATATTTTATATTTTATATTTTATATTTTATATTTTATATTTTATATTTTATATTTTATATTTTATATTTTATATTTTATATTTTATATTTTATATTTTATATTTTATATTTTATATTTTATATTTTATATTTTATATTTTATATTTTATATTTTATATTTTATATTTTATATTTTATATTTTATATTTTATATTTTATATTTTATATTTTATATTTTATATTTTATATTTTATATTTTATATTTTATATTTTATATTTTATATTTTATATTTTATATTTTATATTTTATATTTTATATTTTATATTTTATATTTTATATTTTATATTTTATATTTTATATTTTATATTTTATATTTTATATTTTATATTTTATATTTTATATTTTATATTTTATATTTTATATTTTATATTTTATATTTTATATTTTATATTTTATATTTTATATTTTATATTTTATATTTTATATTTTATATTTTATATTTTATATTTTATATTTTATATTTTATATTTTATATTTTATATTTTATATTTTATATTTTATATTTTATATTTTATATTTTATATTTTATATTTTATATTTTATATTTTATATTTTATATTTTATATTTTATATTTTATATTTTATATTTTATATTTTATATTTTATATTTTATATTTTATATTTTATATTTTATATTTTATATTTTATATTTTATATTTTATATTTTATATTTTATATTTTATATTTTATATTTTATATTTTATATTTTATATTTTATATTTTATATTTTATATTTTATATTTTATATTTTATATTTTATATTTTATATTTTATATTTTATATTTTATATTTTATATTTTATATTTTATATTTTATATTTTATATTTTATATTTTATATTTTATATTTTATATTTTATATTTTATATTTTATATTTTATATTTTATATTTTATATTTTATATTTTATATTTTATATTTTATATTTTATATTTTATATTTTATATTTTATATTTTATATTTTATATTTTATATTTTATATTTTATATTTTATATTTTATATTTTATATTTTATATTTTATATTTTATATTTTATATTTTATATTTTATATTTTATATTTTATATTTTATATTTTATATTTTATATTTTATATTTTATATTTTATATTTTATATTTTATATTTTATATTTTATATTTTATATTTTATATTTTATATTTTATATTTTATATTTTATATTTTATATTTTATATTTTATATTTTATATTTTATATTTGATATTTGATATTTGATATTTGATATTTTATATTTTATATTTTATATTTTATATTTTATATTTTATATTTTATATTTTATATTTTATATTTTATATTTTATATTTTATATTTTATATTTTATATTTTATATTTTATATTTTATATTTTATATTTTATATTTTATATTTTATATTTTATATTTTATATTTTATATTTTATATTTTATATTTTATATTTTATATTTTATATTTTATATTTTATATTTTATATTTTATATTTTATATTTTATATTTTATATTTTATATTTTATATTTTATATTTTATATTTTATATTTTATATTTTATATTTTATATTTTATATTTTATATTTTATATTTTATATTTTATATTTTATATTTTATATTTTATATTTTATATTTTATATTTTATATTTTATATTTTATATTTTATATTTTATATTTTATATTTTATATTTTATATTTTATATTTTATATTTTATATTTTATATTTTATATTTTATATTTTATATTTTATATTTTATATTTTATATTTTATATTTTATATTTTATATTTTATATTTTATATTTTATATTTTATATTTTATATTTTATATTTTATATTTTATATTTTATATTTTATATTTTATATTTTATATTTTATATTTTATATTTTATATTTTATATTTTATATTTTATATTTTATATTTTATATTTTATATTTTATATTTTATATTTTATATTTTATATTTTATATTTTATATTTTATATTTTATATTTTATATTTTATATTTTATATTTTATATTTTATATTTTATATTTTATATTTTATATTTTATATTTTATATTTTATATTTTATATTTTATATTTTATATTTTATATTTTATATTTTATATTTTATATTTTATATTTTATATTTTATATTTTATATTTTATATTTTATATTTTATATTTTATATTTTATATTTTATATTTTATATTTTATATTTTATATTTTATATTTTATATTTTATATTTTATATTTTATATTTTATATTTTATATTTTATATTTTATATTTTATATTTTATATTTTATATTTTATATTTTATATTTTATATTTTATATTTTATATTTTATATTTTATATTTTATATTTTATATTTTATATTTTATATTTTATATTTTATATTTTATATTTTATATTTTATATTTTATATTTTATATTTTATATTTTATATTTTATATTTTATATTTTATATTTTATATTTTATATTTTATATTTTATATTTTATATTTTATATTTTATATTTTATATTTTATATTTTATATTTTATATTTTATATTTTATATTTTATATTTTATATTTTATATTTTATATTTTATATTTTATATTTTATATTTTATATTTTATATTTTATATTTTATATTTTATATTTTATATTTTATATTTTATATTTTATATTTTATATTTTATATTTTATATTTTATATTTTATATTTTATATTTTATATTTTATATTTTATATTTTATATTTTATATTTTATATAAACCGGGTGTTTGGTGCATCGTTTGCAAAATTAAATTGGCTCAAAGCTGGGGTTATTTGCAATCTCTTAAGCTCCAATAACTGATTTTTGGCCCTACGGATTTCTTTTCATTAACTCTTAAAATATGGGAAATCTTTAGTAAAAGCTCAACTTAATATTGCAATACAAAAAAAACTAAGATTGATCGTGATCTTCGCACTTTTTTATTAAGTTCTCTAGTTTATCCTCTTTGCAATTCTAGGTAATATGCCATAAAAACCATTTCAAATACTTTACTAAATGACAAAATTTTTGTACCGGGACACGGCGGCCTGATATTCGACATTCACGATAAAAACTGGTTTTGGCTTAAATTATATACATACATTAAGGGAGGGTCATTTGCTATCTCCTAAGCCCCAATAACTCATTTCTGGCCCCAATAACGATCACTTTTAGGCTTTTTTTATTGAAATGAAAAGTTGAGTTTTAAGTTTTTTTTTACCTTCATCAAATATTTTACGAGTTACTAAAAAACATCCGTAGGGCCAGAAATGAGTTATTGGGGCTTAAGAGATAGCAAACGACTCCTCCTTTGGGCCAATTCAATTTAGCAAACGATGCACAAACACCCTGTATAGTCTAACACAATCGAGTAATATTTTGCAGCATGAACATTATCAATTATTTTTTTATTGATTGCTCGAAATAACAATTGAATCAGCTCACTTTGTATATATCCTTTCCTAAGTAGTTCTTTTATAAAGGGTCCAAGGTATTGTATAAATTTTAAGAAATTTCCTTTCTCGGTGAATATAATTTTTGAATCCCACTGCCTCAGAACGCTAAATTTTGCTCACCAGGGACTCTTGGGAGTTCAATCAAACGTTCAAGGAAATTTTGCCAATAATTTTCTTTTCTGTTTACTATGGCCTGTTGCTCTTCGTCAATAGTAAAGGTCGCTGCACGAGTATGGATATAAATCCGTACAATCTGAATCCGGTCATTCATCCAATGAAATTATCCAAATATTGTCATGTGACCGAAAAAAATATTCCCCTATTTCTCCTCTCGAGTTAAAATTATTTCAACATTAAGCAAAATATCCTCAGAACACCAACATAACCATACCAAAAAATATATATTACGAGCTATTTTTTCCCCAATTTTTTTTTGTTTGCTTATTTCTGACTTTTCGATTTTTAAAAAAGTTTGTTATTTTGTTATTATTGAAGTTATCATAGTATTATTGAAACTAAAAGCAAAGAGAAGTTGATAAGTAAAATAGACGAATTTACGGGAATTTATTTAGCAAAAGGTCAAATAAGTTACTAACTTCGTTCGGATGCAGATTGTACGGATTTATATCCATACTCGTGCAGCGACCTTAAGCCCCGTTCTAAGTCGCAGTTCTAATTATCTCCACAGCTGGTGACAATCTAAATGTGTATTGCTGCTCTCCTGAATGTAGTGCATTTGTGGGAAATAACTTTAATATTGGAACCATTTTCGGTAAATTAAGCCACCATTAACCAACTTTCGGATATAATGAAAATTGGAAAATTGTCTCCTCTGCATGTCGATGGGAAATGAATAATTTTCAATTTATTTTATCCCCGCTGAAATAACTATTTTTCGTAGTTTGTTATTCAGGATTGGCCATGTTCCCGGGTTATTAAAATCAAAGTTTCAGATTAAATGGGTCTCTTATGCTGAACTACTTGTTTGATTTAAATTAGATTCCATTGCAATACTCTGATTAAGTATTTTAGCTTCAATCACAGAGTCGGTCTAGATAAATTACTTCCTATCACATTTGTAGACGCCGTCGAAGGATTATTTAAATCAACATGATTTTCATATCCCGAAAGTTTTTTTTTTTTTTTTTTTTGTTTATTTCCATATAAGTTCGGTGGCCACAAATCATAGTGGCTTAAGTGAAAAATTCGTATTTTTGGGGAAAACATTTTTAAAGTTAAGAGTCATTCAAAATCGTGTGAGTTTTTTTAATTCTCTTGCTTTTATAAATGATTATTACGGTTGTTTGTAGTTACCGGAATATTAGAAAAAATTGATATGATATGAAATCGAGTTTGGAGGTTTCGAATTTGAGATAATAGGTGGAATCCGTGGTGCTACAAAAAGTAAACAAAAATGTTGTATATGGTAGCTACCTATTACATTAAACAATTGCATTTATATGTAAATATATATGTAGACTGCAGTAGAGTTATACACACTGTTCAATTTTATTTGGCTGAATAGCGAGTTAATTGTTTTATTTGGAAATCAGGTTTTGGAAATTTTTTATTCGAATATTTAGATTTTAGCGCCTTAGGTGACCGCCTAGTTTTAAAGATAGGTTTCGGAACCTGTAATTGTTGTACCAACGAGCATTTAAATTGATCGATTGTTTTAATCCAAATGCGGCAATAATGCTTGTTGACCTAGCCATTCAACCAAAAATGAGCCCCGTCGCTGAATAAAATTGTATGGTCAAAATGAGGACCAAGAGCAATTTTATTTTCGACGCATATATCGAACGTACAACGCGCACGATGGTTACTATGGTAACTTGGCAACACAAACTGAGCACAAATATGAATATATGATGTTGACATTCCTTTATGATCAATCTAAAATCGAACGTGCGGAATGCCTTATGTTGAACCATCTAAGATCAGGCGTGCGATGATACAAATTTTAAAACGGACAAGTGATGCTAAATGAAACGTCCCAGCAACCACTCCTGTCTTTTAAACATATTTAAGAATGATGCTTATTCCTTCCACGAACATCTGCTCCGATTGCGGTTTTTGTTGCCTTTAATAATAATGTATCGTGACCTGTAATTGTTGTACCAACGCACTGCTAGATTGCTTGATTATTTTCATACATTTGATACAAAATTTAATTTTTTGAAGATCGGCCGATTCAGAGCCATAAAAATTCAAAATAGGCATTTCTGCTTCAATTGCGGTTCTTGGACTTGTAAATATTTTGCCAACAAGAAAATTGGATTTTTGAAAATCACCTTCGTATAGATCAGCCGTTTCAGAGCCACACAAATTCAAAACCTGCAATTGAGCTCCGATTGCGGTTCTTGGACCTGTAATTATTTTGCCAACAAGAAAATTCGATTTTATGAAAATCACCTACCTTTAGATCAGCCGAATCCGAGCCATAAATATTCAAAATCAGCATTTCTGCTTCAATTGCGGTTCTTAGACCTGTAATTATTTTGCCAAAAAGAAAATTTGATTTTTTGAAAATCACCTTACTATAGATCAGCCGATTCAGAGCCATACAAATTTAAAACCTGCAATCGTGCTCCGATTGCGGTTCTTGATGCCTTTATTTATTGGTCTCCGGACTTGTAATTGTTGTGCCATCGCGCTTTTAGATTGCATCAGAAAACGCTGAGCTTTTTGGTATACCCTCAACTTCGTAGCCGAACCTAACAGACTATTTAAACAAAATATTTGCAAGCTTCAGTTGAATTATCCGAGTTTTAGCCTTCATTTTTCAATTTCGAATTGAAAATTAGAGTATTAACAGCAAATAAAGAAATACATACTAACATCAAGCAAGTTAAATCACCTCAATCCGTTTCTTCTTCTTGGGCCTACTACGATTCAGCGGCAACAACTCAAATGCGATAAAACTGAGCATCACTTGAAAATTGCCACACTATTCCAGAAAAATTATGTCCTGGGCTGCAAAGAATTATGGGAACATTTATGGGAAACACAACATAAACCAAATTATGAAAATCTTCTAAATTCTAAGGTTATCGATTTTAGAGTTTTTTTGAATCAAATTGTCACCTATTGTCCGATATTACAAATAGCTGGCTTTCTACGGGCCCAATAACTTCGCAGAATTTCTAAATGAAATCGAGCTGTTAAATTCAGGTCAGTTTATCTCCGACAATTTATTTAGGGTTTCTTTGCCAATTCTTGCACCATTGCTTTATACTTTACAGTTTTATATTCTGGTGCTTTCAGCAAAATACTCATGAGCAATTTGAATTCAAATAACTTCATATTTGCTCTAGACAGCGCATCAGGAACGACGTCCCAATATTCTAAAGCCAAATTGAAACTCTGGTATTTAAACTGTATCGCGCTAAATATTTTAAAGTCATTAGCCATGCTAAACTAGTTGGCAGTAGTGACTATGAGAGGTAAATCCTCCACGTAGGCATGACGTTTATCAATCGCTAGTGAGGTAGCTAAGTATTCTAGCACCGTGACACTGTAGTAGCCTGGGACAGCATTGATCAAGTTTGGCCTCTATTCCTGTTGAGCTTGTATTGAACTGTATGTAAAATCGTTTCTTAAAATCGGATGGTGACAATACAATAGATGATGGTAAAGCAGTTTTAGATTATCTAGGGAGTCTTCAGCCATTTTATTTCGTGTGAATTTCTTCCTCCTTTAAAACGTTGATACAAAAGCTGGATACTCCTAAAACCCGTCTCACGTGTCTTACTGTTTTTGGAGTGCGAACTATGTAATTACCCTAATCTTATATGGATTGGGTCTGAATTCCCCCTCTCCAACCAGCAATAATATAGTCCAACTAATCGATCTCTCTCAGTAGGAATGGTGTTAATGGTGAATCCAACTTTTGCCAAATTTACTGCAACGTCAGCCAGTAAATATATAGATGTTCCCCTAACGTGGATATAGTGATAAGAAAATTGTCGACATATCTTATAGATGGTAGGGTTAAATGTCTTAATAATTTATAAGTATTTTATTGATAGTGCCATACAGGAAACATGGGCAAGACACATAGCAAACGTCCTGATACAAAGAGGAAAGAGTGATGCTCTATTTATGTAGATAATAAAGCATTTGTGAGACACCTGTTACAAGTTCGACACAATTTTTAATTCCATTTTAGTTTAACACTATACAAATCCAATTATTTGTTAACTAATTCCATAGTGCTCAAAATCAATGTCACTACAGATTTAAATAAAATATTTTTGTGACAGCAAATGTGTCTCTAATAATAATATTTATTAAATAATTTATTCAATGCATATCAAATATGGTATAAAATACCTACCCTACCACATATAACTAAACACGGAAATTTAATAGTTCATCTAATTTCCGCCATATTAAATAAACACAAAAAAAAAATTGATTATAATATTTGTATAATGCTATTCAATAATATATTTAAATTGATATATTACAAAACCATACTTTTCAATTTAATATTTATATACCAAATACGCAAAATTGCTATTAATGTAAATCACACAAAAAAAAAAAAAAAATGCTTAATTGAGATGGATTCAAAAGTTCAGTGCTTTCAAAGCAAATTTCCATCTAAATAAATTGTAAAAATGTGATTTTCTGCCACATACACACAAACCAGTATATTATGCATCGTTGTGTAAAAATCATTTTCACTTTAAATAAAATAACGAACGCCAAACGAAATTCGATTTACGTTAGCAAATTTAAGGACAGTGCCACAGAAATAAAAAAATTCCAATTTCAAGCTAAAAACCAAAGAATAATATATTATATACATCTATGTAGAAAACATACTTTTCAATCTGTTATCACATATTATTTTATACATCACAGAACAAAAATTGGCTTTTTTGTTACAATATATCTAGTGTGATGTTTGTGCTGAATCTGAAAATAGTAATAAAAAAAGCCACAAGATGATAAAAAAAATGTTAGATATATAAATAAATTGAACAAACATCGTTCAAATATTTACTTTGTATATTCTGCAACTGAATTGAACTTAACACCCGTCCCAATATTTATGCTCCAGTATAGGAAAATATATATTTTTCCGGTTAATAATAATTTGCAAAAAAATAAATTGTTAACTAACAATTATATAACAATAATTTATATTTGATTGAAATGTTTTTTTTAATTATTAATTAAATTATAAATACATTGTTTACAATCAATGGCAATCGTTATATCGTGCGAATAAAAAAAAAAATTATTTTATTGATGTTTGGATAATTTAAAATTAATTACTGAAAGTATAATTTGAGGTTAGCATAATTTTATTTTTCGCATTAAAAAACAAATATTTATATTGAAATATTGTTTAATGTGCCGCCCAACGTGGGGTCGGTGGCAGTCCACATATTGATATAGGTAGCAAGTCTCTTATATACATTAAATATTTACGGGAAGCTAATTTTTATCAAATGTTTACACTTTGGCTCCTTGTTATGGTGCATATATTTCCGCAAAACATAATTTTCATGTAACATATTTTAAATATTAAAGAATAAATTTCCATCTTCTCAAAAAATTGTTAAATTGTATAATCAGTATTCTCATAGGGTATCTAATAGAAATACTTGCTAGATAGTATAATATGTCATATCTAAAAATTTCTCCTAATGACCTGATCACGTGTGAATATTTTTTTTACGTTTTAAAAAAACGTTTGTAAAAAATTTTATTCCATATCTTATCTGTATACATCGTTTCAATGTTTTTTTAAAATCTATCTAGCTAGATCTAGCTCTAGTTAAAGATACACACATAAAGCGAATGAAATCTCAATAAATACAATAAAGAAAATTAAATAAAATACCGAACGAACGAACACACACAAAAAAAAAACAGCATATGTTTAGCATAAAGGTGGAAAATATAATAATGATAACAACAAAAGGTTTGAAAAAGTAAAGTAAAAAAAAAAATGAATAAAACGTAAAGAAAGCAGAAAATTTATTTACATGACTTGCATAGCAATATTATTACTATCAACGAATGATACGAAGAGCTCTAGCTCTAGGATCTATCTTTCTATACTTTATAGCTATACATCATACAGCAGATTTCAATTTTCCCGTCTATTTTATTTATAAAAATGTTTCACACAGGAGAATATTTATTAAGTTTTTTTTTTTTACTCGTTCATTCGATTTAGAATTAGAAGACAATTTTAGATTCGATTTGAAATAGTAGAAGAGATGCAAAAATGTTATTACAAAAATTATTTGATTCATTGAAAATTTATGTATTCATTATGCTAGATTTTCAATTTTAAAATTTGATTACAAATATTTATAAAAAACAATAGAATTTATTGGGACACCAGTGAGAAAATGTCCTGGGATAGACTGAGAATAGTGAAGACAAAGGTCTGGAATTCATGATTCCTTCTATCTGAATGACCAAAGTATTTTGTTCTTCATATGAAAGAACGATATTTGAAATAACATGCTTTAACTGCGTTTTCAATGATTTTATGGATGATTCCCATAATCCTCCAAAATTTGAGGAACGAGGTGGAATGAAATTAAATGCTATTTGCTCTAACGTAAGATATTTATTAATGTTTTCGAATTGTTCTTGGTTTTGAAAAGTTGATATAATGTTTTTAATTCACGATTCGCGCCTATAAAATTCTTTGCGTTATCTGACCATAACGTATTTTGCTTCTTCGATAGGTAAACCTCTTTAAGCAAGCAATAAAATGCTTCAGAAGTTTAGTCTGTTACTAATTCAATGTGAATAGCATTTGTTACAAAGCATGCAAACAAACATGCATACCATTTCTACTTTCCTGATAAAATCTACAAATGATGTAAAAACTGGTCTGCTTGGTGTTGTTCTTGCTTTAGGTAAATCATCCACTACCTATATGTTGTGATATGATTGGTTTTCCTGTAAATCATATTAAGCAATTGTGAACAATTTGTTTACCTACCTACTTGTTAAGCTTGAATAGGCCAATATGTTTGCCTAATTACAAACATCAAAAGTGTTGGCCCTGCATGAAAATTTTTAATATGTTCGTGTCTGAATAATAACTCACAATCAGTAATTTTTTTCTTATACGGTAACAATATTTTCTGACATCATTCTCGTAGTCAGAGTTACCTAACCTGCCTCCTAGAGGAATTATGGAGTTTTCATCCAGAAATGGTTTGGAACTCTTGAATTTGAAAGTTCCTTACTTTTTTGAAGGCTACTGATCTCATTTTGAAATTCAAGCCTTTGAATAAATTTTATGACAGCGGAAAGTCCCAAGTAGATAATGGGGCGGTTTTATGAGTGGTTTTAATCTTGCAGTTGTGTATAAATCGCAAGCAAAGTGCAGTCACACTTTGTAAATTGGTGAAAGAGCTATATTTCTCTATTAGAAGAAATTCTGTGTTAGACATATTAGTCAAATTGATTCTAAAACGGTGTCAAATGTTAATAATTGCTCAGACCACTCCATATTGTTTGTTCACTCAATTTAATAGGCATAATACCGCGGGAAATTAAATCAATGAGATTTATGTTTGTTGGAATATATATAACCAGGTAAATTTATACGTGCTCTCCTGTATTTCGTTAACCATATTGGCAACAAATATTTTTAGTTTAAATGCCTGAGTTTTGACCCATCTGAGGACAATTTCTGAGTCAGTCCAATGAAAGATATTTTTAAAATTATTTTTTGCATGGGATTCGGTAACGTTGGTTAACAAGTTCAAAAGGAGTAAAGCAGCGCGTAATTCCAAACGAGCAATTGAAATAGTCTTGAGCGGAACTACTCGTGATGAAATGCAGGCGCCTTATGCATTTAAAGTGGCCTCGCAAAAACCATGCAACTCACCAGTTTGAGCTTCTATTGTCATCACAAATCGATTGTGTCTTATTTGTTTAATTGAGGTTAGATTTTTTCTGAACAATATCCAAATTGATTTTTCCAATTCTGGTAGATCTTCATCTCATTCAATGTGGCTTTTCCATATACTTAGAATTAATAATTTGGCAGTTATAATAATTGGAGATAACAGTCCCAACGGATCTTATAATTTCGCAATGTTTGATAAGATTGAACATTTTGTAATTTGATCAGTTTCACTTATTGGTTGAACATTGAAAATAAAATTATCTGCTCTTGTTAGTATTTCTCTGTCTTTATCAGGAATATTATTTAATAAGGCATGATTATTGGAACAGCATTTATGAAGGTGAAATTCACCCTTTGTCAATAATGAAATTATTTCCGTTTGTATAAATTTTGCTTCTTCCAAATCAACTGAACCGGTCAATAGGTCATCTACATAAAAGTCGTGCAGAACAAAATTAGACGCTTTTTTATGTTTGTGAGCTTCATCTAATGCCATTGAAAATTAGTGTTGTCTGGGTTTATATTAACTAGTCGATACATTTTGGTTATATCAGTGGTAAATAAATAAAGATATTTTGTAAAACGCAAAATGATTGAAAATAAATTATCTTGGACCGTTGCACCAATCATAAGAATGTCGCATCGTTTAACGAAAGTTGAGAATCCGACTTGGCCGTGGCATCAAATACCACACGAACCATTTTTGTGGAACTTGATGGTTTTATCACCTCGTGGTTTGGTGATTCATATTCAGTAATAAATTGACTGTACTGATTTTTTAATTCGAGGTCGCTATTTAATTGATTTTTCAAATGTTGAAAGCATTTCACAGCTTGAGTTTTCGATTCACCTAAGCTTTTATAGTTATTTTACAATGGCAAATCTATTACGTATCGGCCAGACTTATCTTGGTTTGAGTAACACAATCTGCATAATCGACTTTTTACTTTCGGCTGGCAAGTTTTGGCTAACTTTAGCAGTATACGCCATGGCATATTTCAATACGGAATTTTTCAGAACGACATATGGTACACTACGGCATAAGGTATACTATTGCATATTTCCAAACGGTATATTTCAATATGCCGTACGATACATTACTGCATATGGTACACTATGGCATATTGTAATGAAAATGGAATACTAAAATGGATTTAGGACAAAATTTTGCAATATGACCAATTAGGGTGGAACTGTTTATTTAGGGTGGGGCTATTTATTAACCGAATATGATGAAATTCAACATGTACGATGACAATGGGATCCTAACATGGATTTTAGATGAAGTTCTGGCAGATGGCTAATTTTGATGAAATTTGCCTGTTTCTTAACCGATTATGATGAAATTCGACAAAATATAATGCAAATGGGATTCTAAAAAGGATTTTTGATGAAGTTCTGGAATATCGCCAATTTTGATGGAACTTTGCTGTTTCTTTGACAAATGTGATGGAAATGGGATTTTAAAATGTTTTTTTTTTATGAAGTTATGTGATATGGCCAATTATGATGCAACTCAACAAGTGTGATGGAAACGGAATTTTAAAATGGGTTTAATCATCAACTGATAAAGTTACCATATACTTACTAGAATTTCCCTTTACCTATTGGAATTTTATTTCGCTTAATATAATTTTTCTTCACTTAAAGTGTTTTCCTTTAAACCTTCACCTAACAAATTTTTCCTTCACTTAGTAGAATTATCCTTATTTACTTAAATTTTCCTTCACCCATTTGGAATTTTTCTTCAGTTATTAGAATTTTCGAGAGTTTTTCTTAACCAAATCAGTATTCATTTGGCATTCAAGCTAGTCCCAACTATCTACATAGTAAGTTAAAGCAAGGTTATTTGCTAATGCCACAACTTTACCACATAAATCTAAATCAAAAAATGAATTTATATAAATTAGGAAAAGCAGAGGTTCATAAACAGAGCCTTGAGGTATACACCAGAGAGAATTTTATTGAATTAGCAGGTACGAACACTTATTTGTACATGCTGAAATCTATTTTGTAGGTAAGATTTTAGCCAGTTATACATAAATCCGCTAAATCCGATTCGCCATAATTTATGCTTTAGATATGTCAACTCCTACTATCTTACCATTATTTAATGAATTATAATATAGGAGACAAAAACGCCAAAAATGCGTCCTCAATACTCTGACCCCTTCTAAATCCGTATTGACAGTCACTCAGAAAATTTAGATTATCTAAGTAAGATATCATTCGACTTTTTATCAGCTTTTCAAAATTTTTTGAAAAAATTGATAATTGAGAAATTCGTCATATGTAACCTTTTATCTTTCTTATAGAGTGGAATAACTTTAGAAAATTTCAAAACATCGGGAAAGATATCATAAATCACACTACGATTATAGATATTAAAAGTTTTAAAATAGTAGAATTAATTCCATCGTTCCCCCACATTTGTTATTCCTCAGGAGTGATTTCATTGAATCGAAACGACTCATTTTACCGATTAACATAACAGTTCACGGCAGGTGAACGAGTGTCTTGTATACGTTTTTCTACTGCTCCTTTGGATGCACTAATGAACTGTCTATTGAATAAGTTGCAGATACGAGTACCCAAAGGATTGGTAATTAAATTTCTTTGATCATCAATTATGAAAGAAGCTTCTTTTTTGGCATAGCTTTCCTCACCAATTATTGCATTAACTTATTGCCATTATTTTTTGCTATCTTTCGAATAATTTTTGAAAAGATTTCGATAGTAACTTGTACGTTCACTTTTAATTCTAGTAGTGCAGTTTTCTTTAATACGTTTGAAACAAGCAATTAGCTTGAAGTTTGTAGGCAAGTTCCACTATACTTGGCCATATTCGAGAACTTCATCCAAACATCATTTTATGTACAATCGCATTTCCAATACACATATCTAATTTCATCATAATCGTTGAGAAATGGGCAAATTCCATCATGCTGGACCATATTCCAAAACTTCATCCAAAAAACAATTTAGAATCCCATTTCCAACACATGTCAAATTTCATAATAATCGATTGAGAAATAGGCAACTTTCATCATATTTGGCCATATTCCAAATTAATTAAGTTTAGGTTCAAAATTTTCCCGGCTATTCAATATTTTTTGATTTCATTACCTTTTTAACTTTGTCTAGTTTCATATTTATTTGTGAGAAATGTTTAGACAAAAAATTTTGTAATCCCTTAATAACTGAAAGTAAGCAATTTACAATTTAATAAGACCAACATTAAAAATGTGTCGATTGACTGAAACGCAACAGAAACGGTTTCATTACTTCATTTTAATACAATTATGTGTACAAGTACGCTTTTTTAACGAAATAATTAAAATATAACTTTGTTGTTGAACTTTATTCAATCAACAGATATTATTGTTCTGATATTAAATCTTCATTTGGACCATTTTTATACATTTGATAATGTATCTGTGTTCTGATCTGAGAGTTGTGTTTGAGATTGGTTTGTATCAACTTTGTCCTCTATTGTTTGAGTGCTTGCATCTTTAAAGTTATTTGAAATAATATTAGTTGTGGTCTTTGGTTTAGCCTCAGTCTTTAATGGGTTGTTCCTAGCCAGAAACATTTTGGTTGGGAACTATTAATTCGAATTAATTTAGTGTTCTGTTCCGGACTTGGTTTGGGTAATGGCTTCTTTCCTGTTGAAAAATTCATTTATTATTTAAAATCCGTGTCTAATTATAGTTGTGAAAAAATATTTGATTAATTCACACAAAACGAATTAGCTTTCGAGCCACCAATATAAAAATTGGCAAATATTTCCGGGTAATAAATTTGGGAAAAATTATTTAATTCGGTAGTGCGATTGTAAATTTGCTGTAATATAAATAATGGTTTTCTAATTTTCTTTTTTATTAATTGTAAATAATTCTCGAATTTGTAGGCACTAAATGAAGTTGTACAACCATATTGCTGAACACAATCGCTCAAATGAACTAAATTGTGTAGGTATATTGTAAGATATTAAATTTTCCTCACATATTTCTGGAAAGTTAGTCATAAAATTTTGCAATAGTATTTCGGCATGCATTTTCCACACAATCAGTTGGGTGTGACAGTAACCGATACACACAAAAAAAAAAAAAAATCAAAACATGCTTATATTGTTCCAAATAGATGGGATCTTTTAGAACGACTACGCTAGTATATAGCTCAAAGTGCCCGAATTCAGTGGTTTTCCATCTGGAAAGCTCTTTTAATGACCTAGGAAATTCCTTCAAAATGAAATTTTTAAATTAAGTTAACTGTTCGACAACTCCAATAAATTATTTTTCGACATCTTGAATATTCATCCAAATTTTGTCTCAGTCCACTTTTGCAATAATTTTTTCGTCACACCTAAATCAAGCAGATGCATTGGTTCGATTGGAAATTGCAACACCATACCAATAATGTTTTCGAAAACATTTTGTTTAGTATAAAACTCACTATTCGAACATCGTCTGTTCTTTGAGTTGACTTTACCGGTAAAAAACAGACGCGGCCGTCGATTTTCAAATCTTTTTAGCAGCACTTACTGCACCCATTAAAAGACGTGTGCTATTTTGTACCTTTCAGAAAAGACCTTGCGGGAGCATAACATGAAGAAAGCAGAACGCAAAATTTTTTCTTTAGTCAACTATAATGCCATTTTGATATAATTATTTAATTCAATTTAAATGTCATTTATTTAAATTGGCAACGTTTAATGGTTTTCCGGAATATGAAAAATGACATAAGGTACACTATGTCATATTTCAAAATACAGATTTCAGTACGGCATATGGTATATTATGGCATAAGGTACACAACAGCATATTTCAATATGGCGCATGGTACAAATGTTATATTGTAATGCAAATGGAATACTAAAATGGATTTAAGACGAAGTATAAAAATATGGTCAATTAGGGTGGACACGCCCTATATGGCCCTACAAAACTAATTCTAATTCTAATTCTAGGGTGGAATTATTTATTTAGAGTTGGGCTATTTACTAATCGAATATGATGAAATTCAACGAATTCTAAAGTTCTGGCATATGGCCAATTTTGATGAAACTTGGCTGTTTCTTAACTGATGAATGTGAAATTCTACGTAGGTATACGATGCAAATGGGATTCTAAACAGGATTTTCGATGAAGTTCGGGGATATCGTCAATTTTAATGGAAACCGGCTATTTCTTTGCCGATTATGATGAAATTCAACAAGTGCGATAGAATTTCCCTTTACCTATTAGAATTTTATTTCGCTTAATATAATTTTCCTCCACTTAGTAAAATTTACATTTATTTACAAATTTTCCTTTATCTATTGAAATTTTTCTTCAGTTATTAGAATTTTCGTAATCAGAATTTTTTTAAATCTATTTTTAATTAAATCTAATTTAGCCCATTAGCTTTTCGTTCTCTCCTAACGTTTAGAGGTTATTTCTATTTAAAAATAAAATTATTTGCAAATAGATTAAACAAATCTTGAAATAATATATGTGGGTAAATCCAGATTTTAATTTTTGTTGTTTTTTTTTAAGAATAAAGTTTGATTCTGGACTTTATTCAATTTTGAATGGAGGGTGCGGATAATTACTCGCCGTTTTGAAATATGCCATAGTGTACCATAAATGCTGTTTTGAAATATGCCATTTTAAAATGTGCCATAGTGTAACATATGCCGTAGTGTACCAAATGTCGTTTTGAAATATGTCGTTTTGAAATATGCCATATTGTACTACATGCTGCAGTGTACCATATTCTGTACCATGTTCTGAAATATTCCGAAGTGTACTTTATGCCATATCGACCGGGACCCAAAATTTGTATCTACACAATTTATGAGATATGTGATTTTTTCATTGAAAAACTTGAAACTAAAAACCAACATTTTTACTAAGGATTAATATGACAAACAGTCAAAAGTAACAGTATTTCTAAAAAATTGCTTAAATGGCTCTGGTAAAATTTTTGCCTCTAGCCTAACAATACAGTTAACCTAACTAGCAAATTTAATTCATTCATTCTGAGTTACATGTGTAAGCTTTAAAATTACTTTGTTAATAAAGCTTTACGTTTTCAGTCAAACAAAATTTAACTGAGGCTTTACGGAAAAAGCTTCATAACAAAAGCTAAATAATGTAACAATCAGATAAAGTTTCTGCAACAATCAAGCGCCCTACGAATCAGTAAATTTCTAATTTTTTGTAGCAAGAATTCTAACAAGCGTTCAGAATTGGCCAAGAGGTAGCAAATGGAAGCCCTACTTAAACGATATAACAAATTTCCAAGCCCACGATAATCCTGATCACCAGCATTTTTTTTATGTTTTTTTTATTCATTTTTAACTAAGGGAAGGCAACACATTTATCGACGTAGCGAAAATTCTATGACGTAAGAATAATCCTGATCCTGAAGGTTTTTCAGTGTATTTTTATTTTATTTATTTTTAACTATACAGTATACTTTAATAGTGTAGAAAAAAAGTCTGGGATGATTTTTTACGCTTATATTGTCGGAAGTAATTTCAAATTTTCCTAGAATCAAAGTCTGGGTAGCTTCTAGGGTGTATGGAAACAAAATTCTAAAATGGTTTTAACTATCAACTGATAAAGTTACCCTAGACTTACTAGAATTTCCCTCTCCCTATTGAAATTTTATTTCGTTTAATAAAATTTTCCTTTACTTAGCGGATTTTCCTTTAAACCTTCACCTAACCGAATTTTCCTTCAATTAGTAGAATGATATTTTATTTACTTAAATTTTCCTTCACCTATTGGAATTTCTCTTCAGTTATTAGAATTTTTGAAATTGGAATTTTTTTTAAGCGAATCTTAACAGAAATGCCACTCACTTAAGAAATTAAATTTATTCTTCCAATTGTATGTAAATCTAATTTTAAAACTAAAAATACGTAATTATAATTTAAAGATTATTTCTAATAAATAAAATTATTTGCAAATAGATGGAACAAATTTTGAAAGATATATGGGTAAATCCAGATTTTAATTTTTGTTGTTTTATTTAAAGAATGAAGCTTGATTCTGAACTTTATTCAATTTGGAATGGATGGTGTTAAATTACTCGAGGTTTCGAAATATGGTGTACCATATGCCGTTTTGAGTGTACCATATTATGTCGTTTAAAAATACGGCGTTTTGAAATATCCTATTTTTTCATATTCCGTAATGAAATATGCCATGTCGTTCGGGACCCAAAATTTTTTATATACAAAATTTATGAGATATGTGATTTTTTCATTGAAAAACTTGAAACTAAAAACCAACATTTTTACCAAGGATTCCGATACGAAACAGTCAAAAGTGATACTTTTAAAAAGTTGTCTGTTAAAATTTTTGCCTCTAACCTAACGGTAAAGTTAACCTAACTAGCAAATTTAATTCATTCATTCTGAGTTACACGGTTGAGTTTTTAAATTAGTTTGTTAATAAAGCTTTACATATTTAAATACAGTCAACAAAATTAACCTAAGGCTTTAAGGAAAAACTTCAGAACAAAAGCTAAATATTGTTACAATCAGATAAAGTTTCTGCAACAATCAAGCGCCCTTAGAATCAGTAAATTTCTAAACACGTTTCTTTGAATAAAGTTTAAATCAAAGTTTAAACTTTATAAACAAGTGAACCACCAAGTTCTAAAAAGCTTTCTAGTATGAGTTTTCCATTTAGAGAAGCACGAAACGGGCTGAAAAATGTTTTACATATTATGAACAAAGCTTATTTTCTGCTTGAAAAAAACCTCATGTAAAACGAAATCAATTTCATTAGCTTTTTTAAAATTTTATAATCTTATATGTGAAGAATTTTGGAAAATTATTTTTTCATGCATTTACTTTAGGACCATATTTCCTGATACCAAATTGTAAATTACCACCATTTTTTGTGTCAAAACTTATGCTTGATCGTGAAAGATTTACTACTTAATCGATAAACGAAGAGTTTGAGGGCTTCAGAGTTGGGCGATGTTAAATTTTTCTGGCATGGAAAAGTGTAATTAGAGTAATTTACAGAGCTTTTTAAGCAATGTAGGTGCTTTAGCGACTTATGATTTATCAAAGCACAAAGAATTCTAAAGAGTTAGGATTCTCTACAACATTAAAATTTTGTTTCTGAGATTTTGAGAGATTGCAAATAAGTTTTCGATGCGCTTATTAGATTGAATTGCTAGCGTATTCTGACTATTATGTCATAACTCACAGAGCTTTTAAACACAAAGCCGAATAAGTTGAGCTTACTTATCTATAATTTGAACAAATAACTTTTGCAAAAACTCCGATAAGCAAAAAATATTGAAATGCAATTGTGGCTCGGTGCGTCGAACCAGATTGTAACGTGCGTCAAATTTAACGAAACATGTTTCATTTGTGTAAATATTGGATATTGATTTTTAAGGAATTTATGGTGTATTAATTATAAATGATATGTTGGAAAAGCTGACTCATAAAAGTTTTGTCAAAGAAGGAGAATCTATACAAAGTATAAAACTTCTAGAAAAGCTTTTGTTTAAAAATAAAAGCTTTTCATTCTTAAACGTTTTTAAAATACTGAACTACAAATACATACATAACTAGCTTGAGAGCTATTGAGTTGGTCGATTTTATTTAAGTTATTCTAACAATTATGAAATAATTAACATTGTTTGGCATATACCTAATTTTCATTTTAAAATATTGAAAATAATTGGAGCAAGTCGTGCATGCTTTTCCCGGAAAGCACCGGAAAATTCAAACGAATATTAGTGGCAAAATATTTTCTGGTCCACGCCAGATTTTTGTCGATAAGAACCTGTAACTTCACAATATCAACGTTTTGGTTTTATCCACTTAGTTTATTGTAGGAGAGGCCGCAAATAAGCTTAGCTTTTTTATAGCTAGTGTGTCCTCACAGGAAATGAAATACTTTCAGAGCTTTTTAAAAAGATCTTAATTTTCATTTAAACATGTTCTTATGTTTCGTTCAAATTAACACTTTCAGAGGCCTCATCTAGAAATTGAGAATTAGCTTTTAAAGAAGTTCTTGCAACTAGCCCGTGGAAAACGAAACCCACAAATGATTAGCTTTTCTTGCAATACATGTTACAATGATATCTCAAGCTTTTTGAAGAATGATTGCTTTTGCAACTGCTTTAACTAAATGAAAGCTTAATGTAAAAAGGGTCCGATTAAACTTTTTTCAATGAGAGACAGTTATTTTCAGCAACTATCGATCTAATACATTGTTATTTAGCTGATTACTAAATCAAAATCTTAAGAGCTGTAGAGTTAGTCGGTATTTGCATAGAGCCATTTCAATATATTATTTCCATTTTTCTCATATATAAAAAAAGAAATGGAATTTGGCCGATAAGTATTTTCAGACAGCACAAAAAAGTCTAAAGGACGTCGTTTCGATTTGGCCTAGTTGGTTCACATTTGGGGAGATGGTAGGTGTCAAACTCGTGAAAAGCTACTTAACTTTTATTAAAGCAGGCTTCTTCTGACAAATAAGGCATAATTTGTAGAGCTTTTTGATTCAAAATGTTCCCTTTTCACTCAAATATATACTACTCTCGTCCACGTTGAGCTATTCCTTTAAAAGTTGCGCTCTGCCTTTAACTTGTGCAAAGTCTTTCATAATACAGCCCTTTTACTTTAAACTAAGTGATGTTACGGTAGCATAGAAATGTCTAAAATATGTAATCGAAATTATGAATCAAAATTCAAAGTTTAATTCAAACTTTCTTAAAATCTTGCGAAAAGCTTGTAAAATTTAGTTCAGATATTCTTGGTGAGGCATATTTTTGCACTTGATCAAAAATACGTTTTTTTAATAGAAGCGTTATTTTAATTCTCATGTGAAAATGATGAAGTTCCGCAATGTCTCTAAAGATATTCGAAATAAGCTCGAAACAAATTAAACCAACATATTATTTAAAGCTTTTTGGCTAGTTTAGTTGAGGCTAGCGCCAGCTTTTTGGGCTATGACTTTTGATTTCATTGCTTAACAATAAACAAAGCCCAGTGTAAAAATGAAGCTTTTATAAAGCAGTAAGGAACGAGGAAACCTAAACTTTTCGGATAGATCATAAGGGAATCATTTTTTTTCCTAAACATATTTTAACGAAAGCTTTGCATTTTCAAATGGTTAAAATTTATTTAAATAAAGCGTTGTGAAAATAGCTTCTACAAATAATATTTCAATCAGTGCAACTTTCTGCAATAATCAAGCGCTATGAAAATCAATATACTTCTAATCGAGCTTCTTAAAATAAACTTTAAACTTTTGGTTTTATATATTGTTTTATGTTTAGCTGTTTACTAAATGAAAAGCTTGAGAGCTTTGGGATGGAACATAAAATTGTTTAATGAGTTATTCTGATATTTATAAGCAACAGTTTACCCCAAGCTTTACGTATGAAGAACACACAAACATCTCCATTTTGTTAGTTTTTTATTGGAATACTGTACGACTGGAATTAGTTTTGCAAATTGAATCGTTTCCGAGAAATCTCGTTTTACCGCGAGCAACAAATTCTAAGTTCATTTTAAAGGCAGAGATTTTTTTCTGCAGGATTTTCCTTACTTCTCACATGTCACCATATCGTTTAAAGAATTATTGTTTGAATATGTATAACTCGGTTAGCAAAGTACGATTTCATATCATTGGATGATTTAAAAACCAAGGAAGTTTGAATGTTGAATCTGTTCATAGCTATTTTGCAACATCCTTTAGATATGAGCACTAATATCCGTAAACATATTTTGATTATTGGAAGAACCTTAGACTTTGCTGTTCACCCTATATGGATTATTGCATTCAAGCAACTTCATCAGAATCACTAAACCCGTATAGATGAATATCACCTGCAACACCTGGGAAATTCTTCACTTTTCTTTAATTTGTTTGAAGCCATTTGTATCGCCAAATCTTGTTATATTTAATGGTCACTTTCTTAAAACAAATCCGGTTTCACCTAAAACTTCGGATATTTTCACCTTGGTTCATTCGAAGCGCACGTTCTTGGGCATCTTTTGATTTCCTTAACTACAAATTTGGATAGCGGTGCATGAAAATTTAGAACCATCCGTGTTATCAATTTTGAGACCTTTCAGCAATCCGTTGGGTGAAACCACGGACCTGCATTTTTTTTATGTGGGTCACCATTTTAAATTCCACTTGTTCGCACAAACAAAAATCAGTTTCTAGTGAAAATTTTATAAAGCGTTTTACGATATGTAAAGCTTGACGTCATTTAATCCGATTTTACCTTAATGAAATAAAGATGAATTTGATGGTTTACAAAAATGCGTTAAGTACATAATATTTGAGCTAAAACCTGTGGTAAGCGGAAATTTGGTAAATTTCTGCGTCTTTTCATTGGTTTGGCGAATTTTTCTTTTAATAATGCTTTTAAGGACACTGCTTAAGTTGAAAATGCCTATTTCAAACCTCCGAAATTATAAGATGCACCTTTGATACTTTATGAGAAGAAAACTTACTTTACATCAAGCAGAGCTTTGCCGTTTTTTCTTCAATTTATTGATATTGGGTGTGGCTTTCGATAAGACTTAGAAAGAAAATTGAGGGATATTGAAAGTTATCAAACCTGGAATTTATATATCCAAACTTGGTTTGTTTATGACACATTTTTACTACAACCGAATAAAAACTTTCATTTTGGATGGTACGGTCGAGAACAACTGCTCCACTAACAACATTTTACCAAGCTACTATCTCTTTAAAGTATGTTGGAGTGTAAATCCTACACCTCATATTGTTTATAAATATTTGGACAATTCGATTGAATTGACATCAAAATATTCATTTTACTTTGTTATAATAATATACATGTTACGAACGTTATACGCAATGATTGATAAACATGTGTTTATACATTCATACATAAATCATATCGTTATCGGCAGCACATTTAGTAATTATTCGAATATGAAAAGTAAACCTAGAATTGGAAATCAAGCACCATCGACACCATTTATTCATAAATGTTCAAATTTATCTCTCAACATGCAGGAAATATTTTTTAATTGTTGTTGTTGTTGTCCAACATTTTTGCCCTATTCTTGCTTCTGCATATAAACCAAATTTTATATGGACAATCTCGTATACACTGAATGAATTTGAATATGTACAATATTGATATGTTTGATAACAATGAGTTGGATACAGGCAGTAAAAAATAAAAATATTTATTTATAGAGTAATTCAATATTAGAATTTGTAAAAAATCTGAATTGGTTGCAAATCTATTTTCAGAAAATATTTGTAGCCTCGATGGATGTATAAAATTGGATTTTCGTGCGAGAAGTATTTTATCCAGTGTGATAATTGGAATCGTTTATATAAATATATGCATGAGTATAAACAAAGTGCGCACAATATTGTATCAAATTGAAAAATTGATTGATGTACTAGTATATTCATGATTATTATGCTAGCCTGTATGTGACCTAAAATTATGGTTACAAAATATTTTTGCAATACAAAAATAAAAAATATTTTGAACCGTCAAGCCCCGTAATTACTTGAACAAATGTAATAATAATACGAACACACAAAAAAAAAACTTTAAAGGTATCCACCTACAAAACACATAAATTTTTATATTTTCCATTCAATTGAAAAAAAAGCATTAGCAACACAAAATAGAAAAATTACCAAAATAATCAATTATTTGCTTCTCTCACACTTTCTTCTCCGCCTAGTCTCGCTATAAAAACCATCAATAAAACAAAATTTTCAATCATTAATCATTTTTTCACAGAAAAGCTCATTTATGTGATTCACAACATACCAAGTGCGCAAAAAAAAAAATTGAACTTGAATTTATCCTAATTTTCCCATTTTTCTGTATAACAACGATTCAAAGCATTACATAAATTTTAGATTTCCATTTTTGGAAAAAAAAATATTAAAAAGAATTCTAATTCACAAAAAAAAAAAATTCAGATTTTATTTGTTCAACTTTTTTTTGTATTCAACATTTTATGCAAGCAGCTTTAAGATAACAAATTTTTTTTTTCTTTTCAGGAGACAATACAAATATTCTGTGGAACAATCGCACCGGAAAAAAACGATTTGACTGAAATCCATAATAAATCTGCTTTTGTTAGGTAAATATGTATGGGCACAAAAAAAAAATTTGGAAGATATAATACAATGTATGAAAAGCTCGATCAATATTTTGGGTATGTAAACTGTACACCAGACACTGGTACAACTAACTTGCTATGAAACCAAATGCATCTAGGATAATTCCAGGTAAGATTTTGTTTCAACGATTTCAATTATGACTCGTTTTGGGAAATATTTTAAGGCTTTTCTATTTTAATTTGTGCTTACTTTGCCAATTTCATAATTGTTTGCGGTTTTTTTAGTGAAACTTCAGAAAACATGTTGAAGAAAAAAAAATCCATTTTCAGGATAAACAGCGAGCTTTTAAATGTTAAATAAGCTTTAATATCACACCCCACTGGATATGTATTAGTTTGAATATTTATTTTTGCGCCACTCACTAACTGTAATCAATTTATAATTGAATCACAAAACAAATTCAAGCATTTTGACTCTTCCCTAAGTACTTAGTTGGCATCGCTATTTTTAAACTTTCTTCGAAATTTCTCTGAAAACTTTAACGCTTTTAGAATTGGGTAAAGTTTAACATTGTTTAGGGTTATTATAAAGAAATTTAGATTATAAATACATTTATTTATAACAAAGAACGGGACAAAGTTTAAATGAGCTTTTTTGTACAGCCAGTATTTTTATATTTTTTCGTACATATACATTTATAATTCTATTAGAGATAGCTTTTAATTAAAATATAAACAAAATCGAATTGTACTTTGAATGTTCAAGAGCTTTCAGCTCTTGAATTTGATTTATATTACAATTTGAAAGTTTATTAATTTTCAATAGATTTTCAGTTTTCTAATTGAAAATACGATCATCAAAACATATTTGACCAAACCTAAAAAATGCCGGTTTAAATGACTAAATGATAGGCGAGAAACTGAACGAATATGCAATGCACGAAAAGCTCGAACAATTTTTGTTTTGATTGAATTTTAGTGAAAATCTTTAGAAAGCTCGTTGAGGATTAGGGATCAATGCAATATTTATAAAGTGAACTTTTAAATTTAAAAAAAAACTTTACAATGACGCCTAACTAGACACTTATTACTCTATTCCTGCGACACCTTATAGGAGTTTAATTAATAATTGTTATTCGTGGGCTTACCTTGCTCAAGCTACTGATAGATAACTTTCTATAAGTTACCTTTGACCAAATTCTAGCAACTTATTCTGGCCTACGTATAAAGTTCGCAGCACTATTTTTAAAAGTTTTAAAATATTTTTTCAGCTACTTTTCTTAGAGCTTTGAAATGAATTAAGCTTTTAGAATTACTTTTGCTTGCTTTTTCAAATTAGAAGTTAAGTGAAAATCTTTGGATATCGAAGTTATCGTACAGTGAGCTTTTAAATGTTTAATAATCTTTAATCTAGCAATTTTATTATTTGGTGTGTTGTGTTTAAATACGCCCCCTAAAAGCTTAAACAACCTAACTCAGGTTATCGCTATTAAACTTTCTACAAGTTAGTTGTCTTTGACCAAATTCTAGCAACTTGGCTCTTCGCTAAATACTTAGTTCGCATGGTGTTTTTAAAAGTTTTCTCGAGATATTTTCGCAGCAGGTTTTGCGAAAGCTTTGAAATATACAAAGGGTTTGGAATAGTTCAAGTTTCAGAACTGTTTAATAATGAACAACACCGAGCAGCATTTTAAATATTCACGAGCCTTCAGTTATTAAATTTTCACATTAGAGTTTTAGAGAAACTCTTCGGAAAGCTTTCAAAAGATTTGAAAATCAATACAGTTTTCATAAAGTGATCTTTTAAATTTTCAATTCACTTTATTCTAGAAGTTAGATTATGTAGTGTGGTGTGTTTAATTACGCCCCCTGAAAGCATTAACAACCTAACTTAAGTTCCCATTAGAAAACTTTCTACAAAATGTCTTTGACCAAATTCTAGCAATTTGACTCTTCGCTAAGAACTTAGTTCGCTCGTTACTTTAAAAAAGTTTCTTCGAGAAACTTTTCGAGGACAGCTTTCAATTAAACATAAAGTCAAATATGAATTAGATTTATATTCTTACTCCTATTTTTATTAACTTTCACCGATTTAAAAGCTTTCTAATTGAAAATTCGCGATTAACAAATCGATTTTTGCCAAACCAAGAAAATACCGAGTAATCGGCAAATATTAAGCTGTATCAATTGTTAGTTGGAGTAACTTTTAGTGAAAATCCTCAGAAATCAATAAAATTGTCACAAAGTGAGCTTTTCAATAAAAAAAAAATTATTACACCCAGCTAGGTGGGGCCATATTATTATTTAAAGATATTTTTAAACTATATCAAAGCAACCTTGATTATACAAGCCATAATCTAAAAAACGAAGCTTTTATAAGGGAATTAGAAACGACGAAAAAATCAAAATTTCCATAGTAAAACACACAAAACATATGGGAAATCACTTTTTTTCCTAAGACAAGTTTGTAAATGAAAACGTTGCAAATTCTTAATTATGATTTCTGAAATATTTTCATAAATGTTTAAATTTTAACATATATAAATCTCGTTTAAGTAAATCGTTTTCATTTTCTTGTAATAATTGATTTATTTTAACCAAAATATAAAAAAAAGTTCATAACAACAGCTTTCTGGTCAAATTAAAAAGAAAAGCTTACTACAAATCATGTGCATTAAGTCGATATACATAGATGGCAGTGAGTAGTAACATTTTGAAAAATCGTACCAAAAATTACCACCTAGGAAAATTTAAAGTTCAAAAATTGTAGGAAAAGCAAAACAAATTCTCAAAATATTAAGAACATGTCATAATTGTGTGATTAAATAAATTTTTTTCGTATTTATCTGCCAGCAATTATAGACATCTAACGTACACTAGTAAAACTCAAAATAAATTTAGCAGGTATTATTTTAATTTGTCAGAGCCAACTTTGATGTATTTTTCAAAATGAAAGTTCGAAAAATATATTTTAGAAATAATTTAACTTTAATATTTCTGCAATTAATATTTACTTAATACCAATATACCCTTCTTGTATATTGCTGCTAAATATATGTAGAACACTTTTGTATACAAATTTTGTAACATTTTCGCTTTTTTCATTGAAAAACTTGAAGCTAAAAAACACCATTTTTACTATGGATTCCTATGAAAATTAGTGAAAAGTTATACCACTAAAAAAGCTTCGAAAAAATACGTCATAATGATTATGGCTCTATACTCTAGAAGGCTCTGACTATATTCAAAGAAGCTTATTCGTTACAATTTCGGCTTGCTTTGTTACTTTAATAATTGTTTGCAGTGACTTTTAGTGAAATCCTTAGAAAATTCATTTAAAAAAAAAAAAAATTAAGTTTTCATAAAAAAGTGAGCTTTTAAATTTAAAATCAGCTTTATTATCACACCGAACTAAATAGGTATTATATAGGATTGTGCTATAGAAATCAAGTTATTTAATATTAGTGGCGAGATTAATATCACGATACCCAACGGTTTATTAACCTTACTCATGTTAAAATTAGAAAACTTTTTGCAAGACGGATTTGACCAAGTTGTAGCAAGTATTTAGTTCGCACTCTGCTTTTATAAATTTCCTCGAGATATTTTTGCAGGCTCCATTTTAAGAGCTTAGGAATGAATAAAGCTTTTAGAATGAGGAATTATAAATTAGGATTTGCTTTTAGATTTGGTTTTATTTCACACAAAAATTATTATAAGTTTAAATGAGCTTTTTTACATTACCAGCGTTTTGATCTTGAAATGTATTGTTAATAAATTCTTAATGCATTTTAAATGTTCTGGAGCTTTCTTTCATTGAATTAATATTATAATCAACAACTCAATAGTTTTCTAATTGAATATTCATGATCAACCAATCCATTTTTATTGGTAATGCTCAAAACAACTGAATCATGGGCGAAAAAAATTGAAGCATTTTCTGCATTGTATAAAAAATTCGAACAAATTTTCGTAAAAAAAAATTGTGTACTGAGCCACAAAACTCTATTGTTATAACACCACACGGATCTACAACAGCTCCAATAAGATTCTGACAGAGAAATTTCCATGTTTCATGAACTAAATTTTAGTGAAAATTCTCAGAAAGCATTTTGAAAAGTAGGAAAATTATAAAGTTTTCATAAAGTGAGCTTTTTATCTTTTAAAAGAACTTTAATATTACAGCCAACTAGATTCGTATTATTCTAACTATTCTTGCGATACGCTGTATGAAATTAATTATTTAGTGGTTAGTTAATTTTTTGTGCCACTGAAAGCTTCAATAACCTTACTTAAGTTACCATTATAGAACTTTCTATAAGATGGATGCCACTAAGTTTTAGGTACTTGACCCTTCATTAAGTACTTACTTGGGGTCGCTATCTTTAAAAGTTTTTCTGAAATATTCTTTTAGTTACTTTTGTAAGAGCTTTGTAATGAATAAAGCTTGAAGAATTAGGATTTCCTTTAAGAATTATTTAAGTTTAGGACTATTTATATTTACGGGAAGTAGGAGGAAATTTAGTTTGTAAATTAATATATTTAACACAAACGGCGGAATTTTTTAAATTACCAGGATTTTTGATTTTTCGAAATTTAAATTTAACTTCGAATGAAATAAGAAAATATTTTTGTAAAGCCCAAATAAAACAAATAAATCATGGACGAAAAAAATTGAATATGTAATGTATGAAAGCTCGATTAATTTTTATTAGAATGAGCTTTAGTGGAAATTCTCAGCAAGCTCTTTGTAGATAATGGAATAATTAAAATTTTCGAAAACTTTCTACAAAATTCCTTTGACCAAATTCTAGCAGCTTGACTTGACGCTAGGTACTTATTTAGCAAGGTATTTAAAAAAGTTACTCGAGATATTTCCGTAGCAGCTTTTGTGAAAATTTTCAAATAGACAAAGCTTTTGGAATTGTGTAAGTTGTATTGTTTAATAGTAAATAAATTGTTTTATAATATTTTAAAGAATGGGATAAAGTTTAAATGAGCTTTAATAATTATTAACAATTTTTTCCTTGCTTCCAAGTTTAAATTTAAAATTCCTTTCCAAACAGCTTTCAATTAAAATTTAAGTTAAATCAAATTGCTTTTTAAGTATTCACGATCTTTTACTCAATAAATTAAATTTATATTTTTACTTGTAGTTTTATTCATTTTTAATGATTCAAAAGCTTCCTAATTTTTACTAAGCCAGAAAAAAATGTAAAACCCAATAAAACAAATATATCATGGGCGATAAATTGGAAGAATAAGCAATGTTTAAAAAGCTTGGCTAATTTTTGGCTGGAGTAACTTTTAGTCAAAATCCTCAGAAATCAATAAATTTGTCACAAAGTGAATTTTAAATTTAAAAATTAACTTTATTATTACACCCAACTAGGTGGGGATATATTATTCTTTAAAGATAAGTTTAAACTATATCATCAGGAAACTTTTCCGTTACAGTTTCGGCAAATTTTGCGCCTTTGATAATTGTTTGCCGTGCCTTTTAGTGTAATCCTTAGAAAACACATTGAAAAAAAAGTATTTTTTTTTATAAAAAGTAAGCTTTTAACTTTTAAATAAGCTTTATTATTACACCCAACCCTATCTATTAGGGTTTTCTTTTATTAAGTTTTTATTTTAATTTATTAAAACGATTTATTTGTTTTTTAACTTATTTTTATTTTGTAGATACCCCTACGTTTCGACGGTATATTCCGTCATCTTCAGGGGGAAATTAATTATCTATTAGAATAATTATTTTTGCGATGTTCCGTAGAAGTCAAATTATTTGGTATTAGTGGCGATGGCGAGTCACACGACATCCAAAACTTCATTAACCTTACTCACGTTAAAATTAGAAAACTTTCTCCAAAACGTCTTTCACCAAATTATTAAATTCTAACAACTTGGCTTTTATTACTTAGTTCGCATGTTGGTTTTAAAAGTTTCCTCGAAATATTTTTGCATTCTCCTTTCTAAATGTTTTGAAACGAATAAATCTTTTAGAATTAGGAATTTTTAAATTACGATTTGCTTTTAGAATTGTTTAAAGTTACGAGTAGTAGGAAGAACCTTAGGGTGTACTCCAAAATTAATTTATTTAACGCAAAGTTAAGACTAAAGCTTTAATGAGCTTTTTTAAATTAGTATCATTTTTAATCCTTTTCCCAAACCTAAATTTATAATTCCATTCACGAGAGCTTTAAATTAAAATGTCAATAAATTCGAATTGCATTTTAAATGTGCACGGGCTTTATGTTATTGATTTTAAATTAGAATTCTACATGTATTTGTAATAATTTTAGAGTATTTAAAAGCATTCTAATTGAAGAGTCATGAACATTAAATCCATTTTTACTGGTAAAGCAATTGAATCATGGGCAAACAAAAATTGGAAGCATTTTATGCAATATATGAAAAGCTCGATAAAATTTTTGGTAAACAATTGTATAACGAGCTAGAAATCTCTTTTGTTTTACAACCAAACATTATACGACATTGCGATACGCTGCAGGAATTAAACTGTTTAGTATTTAGTAGTAAGTTTAGTTATGCGCCACTGAAAGTTTTATTAACCAGATTCAAGTTACCATTATAAAACTTTTTACAAAATGGCTGTCACTAAGTTTTAGTAACTTGAGTTTTCAATGAGTACTTAGTTCGGGTCGAATATATATAGTTTCCTTTAAATATACTTTCAACTACTTTTGTAAGAGCTTTGGAATGAACTATGTGTTTAGAATTAGGATTTACAAATTAGGACATGTTTAAGTTAAATACTGTTTAGAGTTACGAGTAGTAGGAAGAACTTTTTGGTGTTAATCGACTTATTTAACAGAAACGGCACAATTTTTTAAATTACCAGCATTTTTGATCTTTCGAAACCTAAATTTATAAACCATTCAAGACAGTTTTAAAAAAAAAAATTAAGCTAAATCGAATTGCATTTTAAATGTTAACGAGATTTTACTCACTGAATTTGATTTATATTTCTACCTAAAATTATAATAACTTCAGTAGATTAAAAGCTATCTAATTGAAAATTCGTGATAATCAAATCAATTTTTACCAAGCTAGAAAATTGCAGAATATTAAGCAAATATTATTGTAAAGTTCAACTGAAACACTTAAATGACATATAAATAACAAATAAAATTTAGAGAAGATGAAGAAAATAATACAATTTTCATAAAGTAAGCTTTTAAGGTTTAAATAAACTCTACCATTACACCCAACTAAGTAGGTCTTATTCGAACTATTCTAACTTAACTATTTAGGTATTCAATTATTGGATGTTAGTTGTGAATTTAGTTACTCGCCACTAAAGGTTCTTTAACCTTACTTAAATTACCAAGAGGCAATTTTCTAAAAGATGTCTTTGACTAAGTTCTAGTTACTTAAGTTCTTCCGCTACTTAAAAAAAAATTCCTCGAGATATTTTTGCGGTCTCTTTACAAAGAGCTTTGGAGCAAATGAAAGCTGTAAGAAATACTATTTGCTTTTAAAAAAGTTTAAATTAGTTGAAAGAAATTTAGATTGTAAATTAATTTATTTAACAAAGAGCGGAATACCTTTTAAATGAGCTTTTTAAATTACCAGGTTCTTTCATTTTCAAACCTAAATATATAAGTTAATTCAAGACAGCTTTCCATTTAAATTTAAGTAAAATCAAACTGTTCAAATGTCCACGACGAGCTCTTAGTCATTGAATTTCATTTTAATTTTCAATGGTTCAAAAGCTTTCTAACTGAGAATTCACGATCATCCAAGTTTACCAAACCTAAAAGCACCGCTAATTCAGCAAATATTGTTATAATACTGAACTAAAAGAAATGAGTTTTGGTCGAAAAAAAAATTGAAACACAATTATGCTATGCACGAAAGCTCGATCTTCTGGTAGAATAATTATATTAGTCCCTAAGTACTGAGAAAATATTTTTGCTATGAAACCAAACGCATCTGTGCAACAACTCCAAATAAACTTAGAAATTTCAATATTTTATGGATTGACCTTCAAATAAAATTCTAAGAAATTTTATCTTTACACTCAATTAGAGATGAACTGTTTTAACTATTCTTGCGAACGCTGAGGAATTAAATTATTTCGTGTTTCAGCAGTGAGTTTAATTATCCGCCACTGAAAGCTTTATTAACCTTACTCAAGTTACCATTATAAAATATTCTACAAGAAGTCTTTGACTACGATTTAGCTACTTGTCTCTTCTTTAAGTACTTCATTAGGATCGCAATTTTCAAAAGTATTTCCGAAATATTTTTTCAGTTGCCTTTCAAAGAACTTTAGAATGAATAAAGCTTTTAGAATTAAGATTTTTAAACTTTTAGTATTATTTAAAGTTACGAGTATTAGGAAAAACTTTAGGTTGTAAATTGATTTGTTTAACACCAAGATACGGTTTAAATGAGATTTTTTAAATGAGAAACTAAATTTATAATTCCATTCAAGAGAGATTTAAATTGAAATATACATAAATCAAATCGAATTGCGTGTTAAATGTTCATGATTTTCCGTCATTGAATTTAAATTATGTTTCTACTTGTAATTTTATTAAAAATTTCCTAATTGAAAATTCGTGATCATAAAATTCATTTTTACAAAAACTGAAAATGCAGCTTAATTATCAAAAAATCGAGTATCGAAAAAATTTAAGAAATTGCAATGTAGCTTTTGGAAATTTGGAAAAAATGAAATATATTATGAAAATCTCAAGCAAAGTTTAGTAGAAAAATACTAGTATTATCCTAACTATTCTTGCAATGCATATAAGGATCAAATTATTGAATGTTATTGGTGGGTTAAACCTAGTGTGTACATATGACGCCTAGCACATGAAGTTGGTCTCAAAATCAACATTATCAAAACAAAAGCCATACGACTGTACACGAAGATTAGTACAGCAGTCACCATTAACAACACGACAAACGAAGAGGTTGAACAATTCTTATACCTTGGTTGCACTGTGGCAAAAACAAGCGGCATTAAAGAAGATATAAGCCAATGCATCAACAAAGCAAGAAATACTTCCAGCATGCTCCACAAGATTTGGAATGCGTCCGTCCTGTCAAGAAACAGGAAGCTACAATTGTTCAACGCATGTATAAAATCAGTACTGCTTTATTAGCTTGAATCATGGAAAAACCCACAGAAAATCGGAATGAGACTCCAGGTGTTTGTGAAAAAATGCCTGAGATGGCTGATAAAATGCTTCTGGTCAAACACCATCAGCAACATAGAGACCAAAATAAAAAAAGCGCAAATGGAGATAGATCGCGCATACACTGAGAACAATTTTAAATAACAAAACACAGATGTTATTAGAATGGAATCCGTAGGGGAAAAGAAAAGTGGGAAGATTAGCTATAACCTGGAAGAGAACCATGTTAGCCGAAGCGAAACAACTTGGTAAATCGTGGGGAGAGCTGAAAACAATAGAGTGAGATGGTCCAGCCTAGTAAATCGCCTATGCTCATAAATTGGAGAAAATGGAAAAAAATAAGCGCAACAGAAAGCTTGATGAATTACAGAACTTTTAAACGATATCCTTTTCAAAATTCTAAATTCTTCCGTAAGTAATTAGTTTGAATCGCAATTTTTAAAAGCGGAATCATGAAATTTTGCAGCCACTTTTTAAAGAGCTTTGAAAAATAACTATTTTAGAATTGGGTGCGGCTTAGAGTGCAAATAAAAAAATTGGAAGAATATGGAATTTAAAAAAAGGATAATGATTCAACGTTTTCTACTCAGAAGGCTCTTTGACGATTAGGATATCGTAAAGTATTAAAAAATTAGGTTTACAATTTTAAAATAACTTTATTATGACACCCAACTAGAGAGATGTTTGTAGTGAGAATAATATCACATTACTGAAAGCTCCATTCTCTACCCTAAGCATATACCTAGTTTGCTCCCTATTTTAGAAGCTGTTTCGAGATATTTTTGTAGCAGGTTTTCTAAGAGCTTTAACATAAACAAGGCTTTTCAAATTGTGTGAGCTTTAAAATTGTATTATAATAAATTAATTTATTTATAGTAATACAAAAAAAACGGAAGGTAAATCAGTTATAATAAATAAGAACAATTTTCTTCTTGTTTCCAACCTTATAGTAATAATTTCATTTTAGGCAGTCTTAATTAAACTTAAATAATATCAAATTGAATTTTAAATTTTCACGAGCTTTCCTTCATTGAGTTTGATTTATATTACTGCTTGTAATTTTTTTCATTATGTAAGGTTTACAATTATTTAATAATAAAGGAAGTTATTTATAATAATTCAAAGAATAGAATAAAATATAAATTAGCTTTCATAATTCCTAACAATTGGTTTCTTGATTCCAATCGTAAATTTAACATTGCATTCAAGGCATCTTTCAATTAAAATTTAAGTTAAAATAAATTGCATTTTAAATATTCACGAGCTTTCAACGGTTCGAAATCCTTTTATTTGAAAATGTACCGTCATCAAATCAAATTTTACCAAACTAAAAAAATACCGATTAATTAGCAAATATTATTATAAAGCCTCTTCAGGTGTTTTAGCCGAATCATGGAGGAAAAAAGTTGAAAAATATGCAATTTGCGGTGGTCGATTTTTGGTTAGTGAAGAACGTCTAAAATTAATAAAATTGTCATAAAGTAAGCTTTTACATTTTAAATATGCTATACTATTACAGTCATCTAGAGATGTATTATGCTTTTAATTTTAAGCTTTTCTGTTTCAATTTGGATTAAATTTGCCACTTTGATAATTGTTTGCAGTGACTTTTATTGAAATCGTCAAAAAGCACACTGAATAAAACAAAATTAACGTTTTGTAAAACAATAGGCTTTTAAATGTTCAATAAGCTTTATTATCCCGCTCATCTAGACAGGTATTAGTTAAAATGAAGGTTTTTGCAGTGTGCTAAAGAAGTCAAATTTGAGAGGTTCTATTTTTAACGTTAAGCGAATCCAAACACATTCAGAACTTTAATATTTTTCTCTGAACTAAAGTTCTGAAACTAAAAAAATTTCGGAAAATTAAATTTTAAGAATTTGAATTAATAAATTATTCGAAATTTTTTAGAATTGATTGTTTTCAGTTTTGAATTTTAATAGTTGCTATCTACAAAATGTATCTGAATTATAAGCTGTGCATAAAATTTAGAATTTCTGAAAGTAGAAATTAATATCCAGCAATTTTATTCTCTAAGATTTAATTTAAAATCTTCAAATTTTAGTTTATAAATTTGCAAATTTTTTCAAGTTGCTTATAGAATTTAAATAGGAAAGGCAATTCATTTGTAAGGAAATTCTGATTTTTTCTATTTTTTAATTTTGAACCGTCTATTTTCAAAATTTGATTAAATCCTTGTTTGTGAAATTTCGAGTTCCGTACAATTTGACAGTATTAAATTTTAAATTTAAATCAGTAAACCTGTTAAAATGTTTAAATTTTCTTAAAACCCAAATCATAAATGTAAAATTTTTTGAGGTTTTAATTTCAGAATTGTTTAATTTCTACAGGGGTTGCTTTAAAAAGATTAAAAAAATTTAAAATAATCAAAATTAGTTTCGAAATATTTGAATATTTTAAAATATTTAAAAATTTTTTTTCAGTTCCCCAATATCAAATTTTTATTTTTATCTGTTTTGTTAGTGAATCCCAATTCTGAAATGTTACGATTCGATAGTAATTAAAATGGTACCTTAAATAAAAAAAATCATAAAAATACAGACTTACAACTAATAATCAAAATTTAGAAGGTTTCGAAAAAAAAAAAATTCTGAAAAAGCTGCATCGAGATGTTAAATATTAGAATTTTGTACTTTAGATTTTTAATTTCTGAATTTTTTATAATTACAATTTAAATTCTTAAATTTTAATTTTGGAAATTTAGTCTTTATGATTAAACTAACTTGACACGAGTTTAAGAATTACATATTTGCAATTTTAATTTTGTAATCTAGATTTTTAAAAATATAGCCTCAATACGGCTGTTCCCTTAGTATTTGGTTTGCACGCAAGTTATAAAAGCTTTATCGTGAAATTGTTGCAGCCGCTTTTCTAAAAACTTTGAAATAAATAAAGCTTTGAGAATTGGGTAAGGTTTAGAATTCCTCAGCATTAGTACTAAAAAAATTTGAAGTTAATTAATTTATATAACACAAAGAGCAGAGTAAAGTTTTAATGAATTTTTTTTAGATTACCAGTACTATTAACATTTTTATAAATTAAATTTATAATACCATTCAAAACAGCTTTCAAATTCAAAATTGAACTTCATTTCAAATGTTCACGAGTTTTCATTCATTGGAAATTCAAGATCGTCAAATAAATTTTTACCAAGCTTAAAAAATGCCACTTAATCAGCAAATATTGTTGTTGGCCGTTCGCCTTCGAATTCGTAATCGTTTATTCTCAAAGACATAGTAATTGATTGGTTATATTTCCAGGAGTTTTTTAAATCCATTGTAACACAATTTCGAATTTATCAAAATTAGTAAACTTTAGTTGTTGTTATCAATTGTCACTCAATTTATTAATTCCTTTGTAGCATGACTATATAGCATGTTGTTGTCGAGTATTAATCAAATAGCTGTAAATTACATGCAGGAAGGGTAAATACATTTTTTCAATAATTTAAATACACATAAAATTTATTAATAATTTATTTTAAATTAACTTAACATATCAATATAGAGCATAAAAACATAATTCCATTTAATTATGCAAAATTATACGCAACATAAATTAAATAAATGCGACGAGATATCAATCAGTAAAACGATGTTTTTATGATTTATACATAACAGTTAGTTATGATTGAAATGTGAGATAAAAATTAAAAAAACAAATGAATGGATAATTGTGGACTAATAATAATTAATTAATATTTTATAATTGATTTTTAAGTAATTATCTCTAAATTAATTTATACAAAGTTTTATTAAGCACATTAAATTTTATTTGTTTTTTTTAAATAAAGCATATATCTTAACGCATTAATCTTTAATAATAAATTAACAGAACGTATATGTTGAATTAAATCAAGCGTACAACTGAAACTGAATTGTTTAATTAAAAACGTTTTTTTTTTGCATAACTTAATCTGTGTATTATGTACTGTACAAAAATATATTTTGCAATAAACTACTAAACGATAAGTTCAATTTAATCCTTTAATACTGTTATTACAAAATAGTGAGCGAATACAAAATTGCTATAAACTATGTATGTATATACTGTACAAGTGTGTATCTAGATAGTTTGTTTGCTTCTCTATTATAAATTTTTTTTTTCGTTATCTTTTTATAGAGAATATAATTTTATTGCATTAAAAATAAAACTAATTAGAAATTAAAATATAAAAATTATTTTTTTATGTATTTATTTTTAATAGCTTTTCGCAATGAAACTTTAATGTGTATAATCCATAATAAAATCTCTTGACAACCGAGCTTTTCGTCTTTAAACAATTTTTTTAAACTTTTTTTTTCGTTTGAAATTTTTGGTACGTACTCACATGGGATATTTTTTTTTTGTGTGTTGTCTCGAATTAAAACTTTACGTCTAAATCTAAACTATATCTAGTAGAGTTCAATTTAGTATTACATACGAACTAAATAAAATAATTGAGTATTGCAGCTACTATGTAAGACAATTTGATTTATGTGTGTTTAAAAAATATGTGATCTGCGCCATCCAATTAGAATCATTTTAGTATCGCGTTCGTTAATATGTTCAAAGGAAATGGAATTCTAAAATAAATATTGGAATCGTGGTAGAAGCATATCCTACATAATTTTTTTAAGTTGTAGATATTTACAGTTCTAAATAAAGTAGACTAGACAAAATTATTATGCAATTAAAAATTTAAGGCGTTCAAAGAATCTACATTTAATCTTTCAGAAATTCAAAGTTATTTAAATTTGGAACTTTTGCAGTAAACTTCATTGAGCACTGCAAATGGAAATAAAATCGAATTTTTTATATTTTATTGTACCTAGTAGGGATATTTAGTATATATTTCAATGCTTTTTTCTGTAGAATCATTAATTTTATATTCTTGGCCATTTGACCAGACTGGATTGAGGTACAATAGGTGCGGTAAGATGTACACTACAAATTATAAATGGCCAGCATTACGTGCTTTGATATGGTATTCTTGAAACTTCTGAAGACAAATATGTATGGTGTTATTGTAGATTTTATCTTATCGATATGAGCCATTTAGCAAACATTTTTTTTCCCGATATTTGGATCAAAATAATTATTTTGATTCAAATACCAGGTAAAATATTTTTGCTAAATGGAAATTTACAAATTGGATCGTACTCTATATGTTTTTTAAATAATATCGATATGAGCCGTTTATGGAAATTTAGAATTTACGAATTTAGAATTTATTTTCTATCACGCTGTTATTATATTTGAAGGTGAATGAAGTAGAAGTAAGAAGTAAAATTTTATTCTCAAATACAATTTATTTTGATTTTGATGTGTTCAAAACTAAAAGATTTTGCGAAAGCCATATTTCTATAAGATATAAGTCCTCGTGCATTTGCCGATATAAGCCTTAATTGTATTGGCATTATAAATAAAAGCAACATCACACCATTAAGTTTCAGATGAATTATGTCGTTTATGTAAATTCGAAATAATGGTGGGTCTAGCAACGATCCCTGAGGTACATTAGAATTGTAATATCAAAACTAGCCTCCTTTAAAGTTGCTGATCATATGCCGAGTACACTTATTAATGGAATCATAGTTAATAACATCAATTTGGATTGGTAACAAGGTCTAATTGTCCTTTTTTTCTTTTTTGGTTGAGGAATGGTTTTTACTTTTTCTGCAGCTATTTTTACCACATCCTCTATTTGCCCTCGCAACCATATCCTTGGTGGATTTTTCCCTTCTTGTGTTTCTGTTGACTTACGTTTCCTCGTGTTGATAGTGTTGTGATGGCCTCGGTATCCAATTATGTACCTTGTTCTTGTATGGTGTTTTCAATTGGGAGAGGTACTAATTTTGTCACTGCCCTTTTTATAAGGGCCCTTCCGGGGCCGCGGAGTGTAGCTACACGAATGATTCCGTCTTGTCCCAGGTGAGTTTGTACAACCCGTCCAGTAATCCATCTGGATGGTGGGACATTGTTGTCTCGAATTAAAACCAGTTGTCCAATCTTCAGATCTGGTGTCTTTGTGGTCCATTTTGCTCGTTGTTGTAGTTGATGCAAATATTCTTGTGACCATTTTTTCCAAAAGTCCTCTTTCATTTTTTGGACCAATTTCCATCGAGTCAATGAGTTTATGTTGTCGTCTGAAACTCTGACTTCAGGCTGGGTTATGATAGCATCTCCAATTAAAAAGTGACCTGGAGTTAAAACGGTCGGATCACTTGGATCATTGGTCATTGGTGAAATTGGCCTTGAATTAAGGCAAGCCTCTATTTGACAAGTTAATGTTGTTAATTCTTCGAACGTCAAAGTTGCTTCGCCTATCACTCTTTTTAAATGATATTTTACTGATTTTACTGCGGCCTCCCATAATCCCCCAAAATGCGGTGCTCTCGGTGGAATAAAATGCCATTTAGTACCATGTTCCGTAGTATAATTTACAATGTTTGAAGCTATTTGTTCTACTATTTCTTTTTTTTGTAATTCCATTGCCTTACTAGCACCAACAAAATTAGTACCATTGTCGCAAAAAATATCGGAACATATTCCTCGACGAGACACAAAACGTTTGTATGCCGCCATGAACGCTTCGGCTGTTAAATCACTGCCCACCTCAATGTGAACAGCTTTTGTTGCCATCCAAACAAAAATTGCATGGTAGCCTTTATACGATTTGTTGCCTCTACCTTTCGATACTCTTACGTTGAAAGGTCCAGCGTAGTCAACTCCTGACTTCAAAAATGGCCGAGCAGGAGCTATTCTTGCTTCTGGTAAATTACCCATTAGTTGATGCTTAATATTTTTACTGAATCGGTGACATCTCAGACATTTTGATATTTGTTGTCTGACAACATTTCGACCATTTATGATCCAAAATTTTGTTCGGATGTGTGCTAAAGTTAACTGAGAACCGCCATGCATCGTTGATTTGTGGCCTTCTTGAATGATCAGGTTAACAATTGGATGTGATTATGGAAGAATCAAGGGATGTTTTTCATCATATGACCAGGCGGTTGAGTTTTGTAATCGTCCACCAACTCTTAGCAGTCCATCTTTTAAAAATGGTGAGAGTGATAGTAACTTACTTTTGTTGTCGATTGGTTTGTTGTTCCTTAAATTATGAATTTCATTCCTATATTGGGTTAGTTGAGCCCTTCCAATTAGCTGATGGAGAGCCTCTTGCATTTCTTGAGGTGATATAATGTTACTTATTTCGTATTTCATTAGTTTTAGCTTGTTGATAAATCGTCTACAATATGATATTATTCGTTGAATCTTCTTTAAACTTGAATGTTTTATATAAAGATGATCAAATGGGTTTTCGTCGTCCTTTATTTCCGTTGTTTTAGCTAGTGCTACTAACCTTTTCTCTGGAATATTTTCAAATTTTCAGATGAATTATGAACTGGCCAATTTGTTGGAGTGTTTGTTAACCAACTTGGGCCATTCCACCATATTTGGTGTTTTTCGAGACAGTCAGCTTCTATGCCTCTTGAAGCAGAATCAACTGGATTTTCAGACGATTTAACATAGTTCCATGTTGTTGGGCTGGTTAGACTGTGGATCTCTGTTACTCTGTTTGCAACAAATATTTTAAATCGATGGGGTTCTGCTTTGATCCAAGCGAGCATTATCATTGAGTCAGTTCATGCGTAAGTTGTTATTTTGGAAATTCGAAGACTTTTAGTTACTTTTGCCATCAACCTCGCAAGTAACAACGCTCCACACAATTCTAGCCTAGGAATTGTTAGTTTTGATTTTATTGGTGCGACTTATGTTTTTGATATTAGTAAATAAGGTCGAGGTGCACTATATCTCTTTGGTAACAATATATAACTGCTGTATATGCATGTTCAGATGCGTCGCAAAATCCATGCAGTTCTATGGGCGAATTGTTGGAAGTGTTCACCCACCTCGGTATTTTTATTTGTTCGAGCGCAGGCAATGAATTCTTATAACTGTTCCATCTCATTGAGATGTCTTCAGGTAATGGTTCATCCCAAGACAATCCTGTTAGCCAAAGTTGTTGGAGTAATATTTTTGCTACTATAATGATTGGTGACAACCATCCCAAAGGATCAAATAATTGTGATAATTGGATCTTTCTCGTTTGATCTCCATAGTATCTTTTGATACCTTTGGTCATCTTTATGTATTCGGATAATAATTTTCTTTTGGTGGCGATTTTAGTTTTTTTCTCTTTTATATTTATTTTGAATCCGAAGGTATCAGTGTCAGGGTTCCAAGATATGCCCAGAGTCTTTATTGTGTCTACCAATTTGATATCCATTGTACCGATTGCCCGTGATTCGAGTGGTATCTGTTGTAATAGATCTGGCTTGTTACTAGCCCATTTCCGTAGCTGAAATCCTCCTTTACTTAGCATTGCAATGATTTGACGTTGCTGTGTGTGTGCTTCTTCTACAGAATCACTGCCGCTTAGTAAATCATCCACATAAAAATCGTGTGGAGTTATATCGGCTGCTTTGGGAAACTCTTTCTTCTAATCAATGGCCAACTGTTGTAACGTGCGGATGGCCAGGTAGGGGGCACTAGCTGTTCCAAAGGATACAGTTGTTAATTGATATTTACGAATTGGATCTTTCTCGTTTGATCTCCATAGTATCTTTTGATACCTTTGGTCATCTTTATGTATTCGTATTTGGCGATACATTTTCTCGATGTCTGCTGTGTAGACCACCCTATGTTTCCTCCATATTAACAGAATCGAAATCAATTCCTCCTGTAGTGTTGGCCCAACCATTTGTTGATCGTTGAGGCTCTTATTATTGCTGGTTTTAGCTGAGGCATCGAAAACAACACGTAGCTCTGTCGTTGTGCTGCTTTCTTTTACTACTGCATGATGTGGTATGAAGTATTCTTCTGATGGACTCATTTCAATTTCACAGAGTCGCATGTGAGCTAGTTCAATGTATTCGTTAATGCATTTCTTGTAGTCATTGGCATATGTTGGTGATACTGCGAATTTCTTCTCCAACTGGAGGAATCTGGCTAATGCTCTTGTTTTTGAAGCCCCAAGTATTGGTGGATTATTATTAAATGGGATTCGAACTGTATATATCCCATTAGCGTCATGGCGATAATTTGCCTCATAATGTTCCTGGCAATTTTGTTCTTCTTCTGTTAATAGCCTGTCTTGTTGTACTTTTTCTATTTCCCAGAATGATTTTAACCTGTTGTCAAGTTCCGTTTTTGTTATCATGCACTGAACCCTTGGCGGCTCCTTATAGTTTGTTGGTCCACATATTATCCATCCTAGTTCTGTTTTTTGTGCCACTGGTTCTCCTGCTTCGCCTTTTACCACAGCATTCATTACTATCGCTGGGTAGTAATCTGCACCCAATAATATATCGATCTTATTAGGCCTATTGTACTCTGGATCTGCCCATAACAAATTACTAATGTGTGGCCATTTCCAGGCATTAAAACTGTATTCTGGTAGATCTCCCACTAGTTGATTTACTTTTAGCGCGCTTATTTGTGCTTTGAATTTCGATGGGAATCTCGGCTCAATATTGAATGTCATCCGTTGTTCTGCTACTCCGGCTGTCACTCCTCCTACTCCTTTAAATTCTACATGCATTTTCTTGCTCTGTATATTTAATTTTTTAGCTGCCTCATGAGTTATGAATGATGTTTGAGAACCTGGATCAATGAGCATTCTAAGTAGTTGTGGGTGACCTCCGTTGCTTGGAACTTTAACTAATGCTGTGCTCAGTATTACCTGAGCTGCTGTTGTTGTGCTGTCTATCATGTGTGTTTCCACAACTGGTATGCCACGTTTTGGGTTTTGTCCAGGTGAATTTATTTGTCGGCATTCAATTTTGTTAGTTGCACCTTCTTTGGTGTGGAGAAGAGTATGGTGTCTTCCTTTGCATACCAGACATTTGCCTTCAGTCAAGCATATTTTTGAGAGATTATGTTTTCCTAAACATATCCGACATAGATTATTCATGTTGCATATTTTGCTGCGATCTATTGTTGACATCTCCAAAAATGATTTGCATGCTTCAATCGTATGTGATCCTTTACAATTGACGCATCTGTTTGTTGTTGCTGCTAGCGTTGTTATGGCTTTTTGTGGTTGTAATCGGCCGGTTGGTAAGGGTTGTCGATTCGGTTTACTTCCTAGTACTTCTAGTGATTGGAATCTTTTTTCCAAAAACAACAAAAAGTGATTCAAATTTTTAATCTTTGTTGGGTTGTCTAACGTTGTCTCATAGGCTCTGATGGATTCGTTGTCTAATTTCTTCTGAAGTAATGTTGTGAATGGTTGCACTTGTTGTGTCGTGCATTGTTCTGATTCCTGCCGCGGTTTCTGTCATCATATTTGGTTGATTAATTAGTTGGTTAAAATATGCTGCTGCCAGAATTCTTTCGTTGTTGTAGCGATTATTTAATATATTCCATGCCACCTTTAATTTTCTGCCATTGATTCAAGATGGCTTATTATTTTAGCGGCTGGACCTCCTAAATGACTTTTTAAGTAGTTGATCCTGTGAGTATCCGTAAGCACTTGGTTTGTGTGCACGAGTTTCTTGAATGTATCCGCGAAACCTTTCCATCTCATGATTTCTCCATAGAAATGTGGAATTTCAATATTTGGTAGTCGGATATCTATTGAATTGTGTTTTGATTGTTGATCATTCTCAATCTCCATTGTAATTTCAATCACAATGTCATCATGCGCCTGCTTAATATTGTCGAAGTAATTCTCCATGAAATATTTTGAATTGACTTCATCTTCTTCTGAAACTTCTATGTTTATTTTATCGTTGAGGTCCATGATTTGTTCCATCATCCTCTCCATATGCATGTGTTGGTTTACCGCTGGCATCTGTACTTATCATTGTTCAGGATGTACTTTGCGTGTGTTCCGCTGATGTTGTTGGTGTCGGTGTTAGTGGTGGCCCGTGGTTTAATCGTTTTCGCATATCATCGATTAGGAGGTCGTAAATCTCCGCTATCCTCTTTCGTGAATCGAAGTAGGAATGATTATGCTCTAACGATGGCTGCATTTGTCGGATGATATCATCCGTTGCGACATATTCTGCGTACAATGCTTTTAAAGCAGCTATTTTTGTTTCTAGATATGTCTTCGTTTTCCGAGCATTTCCATCTTTATTGTAGTTTGTGTGCATCTGAATTATCTTGCCGCCTACCTCTTCTTGTTTGCCTAAGGTCGACATTGTTCCGTCGTTTGTTGGTAGTGTATTGCTGGGTATGTCGCTGTTGTTTGATGGCTTGAACTTGTTGGTGCTGCTTGGTTGTTGATTTGAAGATCTTTAACTCCGTAGATTGCCTGTTGTTTGTTGGCTTGCTAGATGCTGGTTGCTTGATGACTCGAACTTGCAGATCGTAACTTTCCAGTTGGTTGTTGGTGTTTTTGATGCCGGTTGTTGTTTGGCGATGTACTTCTCAATTGGTGCCAGTTTTTTTAGTGGCTTGGAAGGACCATGTGTAAATCTCAGACTTTATTTCTTAAGTTGTAAATTTAAGATAGTCTTGATTTACCAAAATTTTTGTATTGAGAATAAAAGACGTTGTTGGTTTTTATTCTTTTATTATCTTTATATCGCTAACCGTTGGTCAGGGCGATGTTTTATTGAGTCAATTAATTTATGAACTGAATTAAATCAGACAAATGTTTGATTTTTGTACAAAATGGGCATACATTAATTATACTAATAACAACTAATATCGGATAAAATTGTTGATTTTAATATTACAATAATTGTATGTTAAACAATTATATATTTGGTGTCAATGAACTGACTAAAAATATAAAAACGTTATATTAAGGAAAAATGCATAATATATATTTTTCCATTGTAGTTAAATTACATTAATCAATAATAATATTAAGAATGACTTGTATTTATACTACTGAGGCCATGCTTGCGCAGCATGGTGAGTTGGTATGTTCACGTGACTGAACAGAAAGCTTATGAAGATGAGCTTTCTTCATATCCAGAAAGACAAATGACACATATAGCTTCTGCTCAGTAAATTAACTTATATTACCTGTAAGAGTGACACGCTGACATCGTACTAGACTTTTTACAGAATCCAATTTGGTAGGGTAATATTATTTGGTTAATAACCAGGAATTTTTCCAGCCTATTGTAAAGAACATGTTTAACAATTTTTGACACTACAGATAAAACTGAGATAGGATGGTAGTTACTAACGTTCAGATTATTACCATACTCAGATGCAGATAATGCAAGATGATAAAATAATCACTCTCACAACGCCAGTCCATTTAATAGTCCTTTACTAATGGTGCCTAAAAAACGGGAGAAAAATGGTGAATTTAAATGAAAAGTAGTTGTGTAGGCTTCCAAAGAGTCAATGAAGCCACGATAGAAGATTCATTCCCATTCCCATTACTTAACGACATTTTCGACAAACTGGGTCACTCACCATATTTGTCTAGCCTAAACATGGTCATGTACCATCAAGTAGAGGTGGAGCTCAGGGATTCGGCAAACAACAGCATTTAACATTGATTTTGAATTCCTCAGAATACCTTTTGGAAATATGCTTCTTCCTCAGTCTTTCAATCTTAAATGTTTCTTGTATACCTAGATGATGTGACTGTCTATGGCAGGAATTTGAGAGACCATAACAGTAAGTTGAGGGACATTTTTTCAACGCTTAGTAGATGCAATGTAGTCAATTCCTGAGTAACGCACCAAACCTAAAACAGTAGAAACCATTATAAACTTTCCAGTTCCCCAAATCAAAATTTATCCAAAATGAAAAATATCGGTTAATCAATAAATGCAATATTATTGTAAAATTTAGCAAATTTTTTTATGTATTAATTTAGGCTTAAACGGTTTCGGAGGATTTAGAAAGTATCAAAAATTTCCCTTTGAGAGTATCAAAAAAATGTAGAACACTGCCGAGTAAGATGTAAGCGTCGCGTTGCACTAAATTAAGATTAGTCTTTGATTGACGAAAAAATTTACTGGTCTAGCAAAGGGCATTACGATCTGTAAACCAAAAATTACCAGAGCGAATTCTCCTAATTTTTCAAATTATTGAACTTTTCAAACTCATCAATGCCATCAAATGCTTAACATTTTTTTCTTACAAAGCTTTTATTAACTTTCTCAAGTTATACAATCACAAGGAATTCTGAAAATTCGATAATTTTTTCAAATTCTTAAGAATCTTCAAAATTACATAGCATATTTGACGATTCTCAACTAATATTTCATCAAAATGGCCTTTAATGATAAGTTCAAATCCGTTCATTACTTTTCGAATTCTAAAAAGTGTTCAAAACGTCCAACAAATCCAATTTATTGAGATATCCAATACTTTTAGCGATTTCTTAAAATTTCTGAAGTTTCGCACTTCCAAAACTACAAAATTATTTAAAGCCTAAAAAAAACATCAAACACATTCACCTTTTAAATTTTTAAAACTCTGCAAATTCTTTATTCCATATTAAAATACTTGAAAAGTTGCAAAGATTTGAAAAGGACAAATGCCATCAAATTTTAAAACTGAGAAAAAAATTAAAATTGGCACAATACAAATAATTAACTAATAACTGAACTTCGAATTCTGAAAATGTCCAATGTGTAAACATTTCTTTATGTTTAAACGTCAAATTCTTCAAATGTAGAAAATGTTTTATTAATCAAATCTATTAAAATTTTCAAATTTTAGCTAGACATTAGGGCATTTTAAAAATTATCGATCAACAGTAATCATTTCCAGTAAATGATTCCAACTGTCCGATTTTATACTTCAAATTCTGACAATTTTTTATGTTCCGAAAAATTCTTCAATTTCTACCATTTCTTCGACAAAAAATGTTTTGAACATTTTGAAATTTAATTTGTATCAGTCTTCAAGAATTAAGGTTAGTTCAATCATCACTTTATCAATCCCTGTTCTAGTTTCAGTATAGACGTGACGAAATTTGATATTGGAACATTGAGCACGCCAAACACTGATGTATTAAAACTACCAATTCCCTTTTCGGTTCAATTTTATGTAAATTCTTATGAAAAGGCAACAATAATGTTACTCAGATAAATATCACTAATTTATCTTTATATAAAATGATAAGTGGTTGTCTGATTTATCTTTTCACATCCTACAAATGGATAAATACAGATAAAAATGTGTTTTCTTATGGAATACATAATGAACATAATCGTGTTGTCCTTCAATTATGCATACGCTTTAAAAATATCATAAAAAAATAAATTCGATAAGCTTAAGCTTGAAACAAATAAAATTATACGTCTCTTTCAGAAAATGGGTCAACACAAGAACGTGTTAAAAAATATATTTTCTTTTAGATTTTTAGTCTATCTCTCTAACTAAGAAAAAAAACTACAATGTAGTTTACATATAAAAAAATTTTTTTTTCCTTATCTTTAATATGTTTAGCCAATGAATCTACGGATATCAGCGTTTAGTAGAAATTTAAAGACGTATTTACGATTCAAATAGTTCCAAATATAGTGTAGGGGCACAAATAATTCATTTAACTTTTTGACAAAAACAACTCATCATCAAATCATTCACCTATCAATTTAACATAGTATGGTTTACCTTGTTTGAAACTTGGTATCCCTTAAAGCTCTAAACTGTTTATTTAATATCTTAAATCGATTAAATTCTGAACATAAATCAATTTCAGCCTTGAATATCATAGTTTTTAATTTTAATAAATTTGACAACAACAACTATTCAACTTTAATAGTTTGAAACTTAAAAGCACATAAATCTCTGGACTATTTAAATATCTTAGCTCAGTTAAATTGTGACCATAAATGAAATAAAAATCAGTCTCATCCTTAAAATATCATAGGTAACTTGAAATTTTAATATATTTGACAACAACAACTTTTCGTTTAGAATTTTGACAACAACAACTCATTCAACTTATTTAATTGGAATTAATTATGAAAAATCTTTAAAAAAAAAAAATCTGGAACCTGAACCAAATTACAAAACTGGAACTAGGGGTAATTTTACTAAAGTTAGTTTTAGCTGGTTCGAATCTAAATAGCTTAAAAGCTCTAAGCTACCATGTTTATCCTAAATTTACGTCATACATGGAACATAATAAAACCTCATTTAATATCACATCAAGCATTGTATGTCATATTTAGAATACATCATGTTCAGCGGAGGAGCCCGAATTCTCTGTACTATCATTCTGGTAAAATGAATTTTTAAGCATTTGGATATTAGAAGGATATACAAGCAGGTACAAAATATAGGTTACCGGTTAGGCTTTATAAGAACTAGAAAAATTTACATTAAATTTAAATTTAATCAAATTCAGAATAGTATTCCTGCTGTATGCCAATTTTGAAGGCTGCTTGAAGTTGATTTAATCTAATTGATATTTTTATGCTATCTACTTGAAATCTATACGGGATTTTTTTTTATAATAAAATTATTTTCGTTAAAATCGAACTTGAGAAAAGGTTATACATCGTTTATATGTTCTTTATACAAGGAGGTGAAGTATTAATAATCATAAGCATATCGAGCAACTTTAGATAACACAAAACTCGATACAAAGAATATTTATCTTGTACCAAAAAAAAATTTAAACAAATATTTATTTTACCATGTAGGTATCTGAATTAATTTATTTTCTTTAAGACTTTCAAATCTATTATACAATTTTTTTTTTTTTAAATTTATACAATATGCGACGAATTGTTTTTAAGCTCTCAAGTATAACACGATAATAAGACGTACATTTTCTTATAACAATACAATTCATATGTGTATCTACGAAAATGTATATACTCGTTGAGTTATCTAATACAATTACTTCAAAATTACGAGTAGATATCTAGTCTAATTCCGGGATTTAAGCCTCAAGAAGTTTATTTAAAAATCATATTTAGAATTTATACGCACAAGACGAGTAAATAAGATATCCTGCAGTGTGAGGTTAAATAAAATTTTACAATACAGACATGTTCGTATTTATTATTTTACGAGCATAAAGGGTAGAACTTATTCATTTTCAAGATTTTTCTAAAAAATTAGGTAAAACAACAAAGATATGTTTCTTCCTTAAAAGCTTATTATTTCCTTTGAGATTGCGAATGTAATAAAAACAAAAATTGAAAAGCATCTCATATGCATATACACACATTGGGATAAACAGAGTGTCGTAAAATTATAAAATAAATCAAGTTATGAAAAATTACATGAGAAAGTATTTTGAAATAATCTAATTCTAGCACCAACAAAAATGTTTGTTTGTTTCAGCATGACTCGTGTTGAATTTTGTTTTTTCATCTTATCGTGAATATTCACCAAAATATTTTTACTTAATTGGGCATCTAGGGATTGGACTTTACCAAATGATTCCAAACTTCGAAACTTGAAACGGTTAAACCCACAATTCGTACACATTTGGCATGAATTTTTGATATTTAGGAAAATCTAGTGTGGTTAGCTAACAAGATCCTTCTGAATATTTGTTTGGCTTCCCTATCCGGCTCACTTTTGACAATTTACTTTGGGTACACTGTGGACGTTGGCGGCAATATTTTTGAGAACTTGTATGGCTACATATACGGTTACATTAAATACGACCATATGTGGACTAGCCATCGATTGTTTTAAGTTTGGGCAACATATTTTTTTAAAGTTGTTGTCATCACTATAGCGATCTATATTTTTAGATATTAAATGCACTTCAGTATGTGAGAGATGGGAGTGTGTGAGTATAGTTATACTTCCAAAAATTTAATGAATGAATTTAAGCGTTTTAGGACTAGGTGTTGATATTCATCGAATATTAATAGAATGAAATAAAACTAAAACTGAAACAACATACTAATATTTTATAATGTGCCCGAATGGATATTTTGACCCTTTCGGCTATTTCTTTACCGATTAAGGCGAAACCAGACATTTAAGATGAAAATAGATAAATATGGTCATAAGTACGATATAACCTGGCCATTTTTTTTTCCGATTATGATGGAACTTGACGTTTACACATGAAATGGGATTCTAGAAATATTTTTAGATGCAGTCCTACAAATGGCCAAGTACGATAGAACTTTGCTACTTTTAACCCGACATTAAGGATGCAAAAGGGATTCTTGAAAGGTTTTTAGATTATTATTTTGAAATATGGTCAAGTTGAAATATGACTCAGCAGACTCTTCTGAGCAATTACTAAGGGTTGAGCCCTATAGCGTAATAAGTGCCCCCCAACAAACTAAAAAGATACGACAGCTTCGAATCAACCAGTGGAAAATACACCTTCCTCAAGACAGTAAAAGGACATTCTAAACGAAGTTTGTACATTTTATTGTATTGCCAATAGCATATAATTCCGTAAGTAATAAATGTGGTGCTTATAACTCAAGGTGTTATCTATGGTTAGTCCAAGATATTTAAATTTTTGAATACATTCAATTTTAGAGCAGCTATTCGTACAAACAGCTTGATTATATTGTAAATCATGGTAAATGATATTCGCATCACCAATAGTATCATAATTGAGTTTATAAAACATATAGCTTTGGTTTTTGGACTCAAAATCATGTAATGTTTAACACACCATTTCCTAATTAAAGCCAAATCATATTGTATATTTTCACTGGATTTAACCCTATCCGGTGCATTATACATAAAGACAAGGTCATCAGCAAAAGCAACTACCTCTGATTTGAATTTAGTATTAAATAAAGAGTTTGAATAAATTAAAAATAACAAAGATTCCAAGACAGATCTTTGGGGAACTCCTTCATTGATAATATTTCTCTTACTTTGATAATCCTTGATCTTAACAACTTGGGATGTATCTAACAAATAAGAAGTAAACCATTGCAAACTTATTCCACGGAATCCTGCAGAAGATAACTTTTATAGCAAAATGCTATGGTTAACCATATCAAAAGCCCATTTTAGATCCACAAAAATAGATGCAACAGAACTTCTTTAATCGAGGCCTTTATATAAAAATTTTGAGAATTCCAATAACGCATTTTCCATGCCTTTAAATTTCCTGCAACCAAACTGCATTTTATGTAATAAATTTGTATGATTCAAGAAACTCGTGATCCTTGAATAAGGTAATTTTTTTATTATTTTTGCGAAAACTGATAATTGGCCGATAATTGAACATGATTTTTTTTGTCTCCACTTTTATGTGAAAAATTCCAGTACTAAAACTACAATTTATGATATAGGAAAGACATCAACAATATAAATTCCAATTTTGATTTTAAGTTTGGTAGCAGGTTTCAGTCATATTCTACAATAATTATAAATAGGTGATATAACAATTGATGTCATACATTGATCAGTAATATTAACATTAAGCACTTCAGGTTCATTTATGAAAATTAAATCTAGAATGGTGCCTAAAAAACATGTAATCTAAGCATGAGGAAGAATTAGTTGAAATGCAAGTTGGTATATTAATTAAAGACTTTAAACCGTGAGATGCCAGAATATATTCATCAGAAGCAAGTGGTTGGTTAAGAATATTAATACTCATGCATATCACCAAAAATTAATTAACTTATATTGGCGTTTATGGAGGAAATGATGTTTTAGAAAGGTTTTTAGATAAAGTTCTGGAATATAGCCAAATACTAGGGTAATTGGCCATTTCTTAACCGATTATGCCAAAATCCTGCATTTAAGATGGAAGTAGGATTCTAGAAGGATTTTTAGATGTATTTCGGTAATAATGCCAAGTACGATATAATCTGGCCATTTCTTAACCGATTATGGTGAAACACAGCATTTATGTATGTGGAAATAGGATTCTAGAAAGATTTTTAGACGGATTTCTGGAATATATCGAAGTACAGTGAAACTTGGCCATTTTTTAGTCGATTAAGATGAAATTCGACATTTAGGATTGAAATAGTTTTCCAGAGAGGTTTTTAGATGAATTTCGGGTATATGGCCAAGTACTATATAACATTACTATTTCGTGTCCGATTATGAAGCAAATCGACATTTACGATGGAATGTTGGCCATTTCTTAACCGAGTATGATTAAATTCGACGTTAACGCATGAAATGGGGTTCTAGAAAGATTTTTAAATGAAGTTCTGGAATTTAGCCAGATACTAGGGAAATTAGCTATTTTTTATTTTTTTTATTTCATTACAGTTCAATACATTAATAATTTATTTGTTAATACAAAAATTGGAATGAAAATAGAAGAACTTTTTGTCGACAATCGACAATTTCAAGTTCTTCTATAATGACAATATAAAATATGAGAAAACAAAAACAATTAATTACCAAAAAAATATTTAAAATAATTATACTATTCAGTTATCGAATACAATATACGTAAGATATTATCCATAACTTCATTAATAATACTCATTAAGCGATGGCAAGAAACAAATTTGACACGTCAGACGTTTCAAAGAGCTAATCTTTTATACTGCACAAAAATGACTTAGAATGAATTAGCCGCCTAATCCGATCTGGTAAACCATTGAAGGGTTGGTGCGTAACAAGGATGTAGCGGCGGGCGGAAATACTCGTAATTTAATCTGGGAATATTGTACAGAAATTGATGGTTTGTGCGTAAATTGTATCGAGCATCAAATCTTATTATATGCTGCCCACTACGTTTAAAAATTATTTTTAACCATTATAAACGTACAAATGTTGCAATGGTAGTATATTAGTAGATTTGAATAAGGGCCAAGATAAATCAGTTCTTTTCTTCCTCAATATGGTATTGTTTTAAAATAGTTGGTTAACAACCACCCCAGCAGGATAAACCGTATTCCAATTTAGCCATTTTTTTTTTATTCAGGACTGGACTGACGAAGCTAGAGAAAGCTTTCCAAATATGACTACTGAATCCTTTGCTGTCAAGTGAAGTGTACCGTTGACTGATAGAATATTTTTATCGAAGATACTTTAGGCCGTTTTGTTAAAATTGTATTCACTAAGTGCCAATTCTTTTTCTCTTTTTATGTCCAGATTAATTTAATTGCAAGTAAGCTCGAAAGATCCACATAGTTGGTAGAAGTTTGATGTTATTTATCTGTGAGTGAGTGTAACATTGCACCAATATGGTCGAAATAGTGCTTAAAAATAATCAAGAGCTAAAGACGGTCCATTCAGGCACAATACCATATTCCAATCTACTTGCACAACAACTTCATTTAATAGTGTAAAGTTGAGTTTCTTTATATGCCCGATTTTCATGTTATGGGATGGCAAGACATTCGTAAATTTTAGTAAAATCTCCATAAGATGATGATCTGAAATCTGTAGGTCGACCGCCGAAGGTATAAAACATGAAAGGTCATTTGACCTGAGGCGAGCAAAGAAGTGGTCGATACAGTAGATGAAGATGTCGTCACTCTTGTAGGAATACTAATCAGAGACTTGAGGCCAAAAGAAGACAGGCATATTGCTAATGAAATATTGCTAATGAAACTAGAAATTTCTTGTAGAAATGAAAGTTGTTATTTAATAAATAATTGTGGATACTTAAATGTTTGTTGAATGTTAAGTCTCACTTTCTTTTACGTAAATTTCTGGCTTCTTGTATGTTCTGATTGAAGAGTGTGGTTTACGTTTACAGTTGGTACAGATACATTTTCAATATTCAGATTCTTGCATTTGTAGTGTTCTAAGATTCCGTTAAATAATTGAATTTAAATTATGTTTTGTAATTATTGATGAGAGATGGCGTTATTATAGTTTATTAAAATGTAGTCTAGTAATCACCATAAAAATGTAATGAAGACGAAGCGCAGTAGTCTTGCTGAAGAAAAATACATAATGGCGTAAATAGTAAACGAGGAAACATGTGTTTTAATAATAAGGCCGTGTGCGAAACGGTTAAAAAGTTAAATATTTACCGATTTGCTTTGCGAATTGCAACCAGTTAAAAAGTTAAAATTTTGACGTCCGCTTGTTTTTACTTTTGGAAATAAAATTGAATAATTAATAAGTAAATTAGAATATCGAAAACGAATACTAATTTTGGCTTAATTATTTGCTTATTTATAATAGTTCATTTGGTAAATTAGAGAAGTATACAAAATTGTAAAATTTAATTTCAAAATTCTACAGTACCAAGAAAAATGAAGGTATGGAATAATTATGATTATGTATTAAAAATCTTTAATGATTGCTCAAGAGTAATATTTGGGAGCCCAAAACAAGTTTCTAAAAATTGAAGGACTTCAATACTTAAAGGTATGAGGTTAGGGATGTTCATCGAAAATATTACAAGATAAAAATTTTAACTGGTATCGTGACCAGTTAAAATTTTTGTGGTGAATATAATGTCAAAAATATAACTTTTTAACTTTTTATGCGGTATTTTTTTCGTTTCGCACACAGACTAAGAGTTAAAAACGAAAACGATTACGACACATTCAACTAACGTGGTAGTATTATAACTCGAGACAGGATCAATAACTGTTGCACTGGAAATTCCACTACGGCTAATTAGAACATTTTTAATGTCGTGTATTCCTAGGATTTTAAATGTTTTTGATGTAGCGTTGGTACGTCCGAGAATATTGCAATTTTGAAACTATAACTAGATTTCAACAGTTCATTCAATTCATTCAATTTAAAGATTTAAAAGTTTTCCTTCCAGCATTATAAAGATTCGACACAGAGTACAACGAGTCTGCAATATCCAATCTTAGGTTTAATGGGGTTTTATCAGTACTGGGAATGTTATTTATTATTAAGTGGTTTTCAATTTTTTTTTTTGTTTGCAATTTTAAATTCTAGGACTTTTGTTTTATTTAATAAATCGTTTACAATTAATTTTAGTTCATTGTTTTCTTTAAGTAAATAACTATGGGTTTTCTGAGCTAGTTTATTTCGGCTAAATCATCCAATATTTTTTGTATATTATTATATTGAACTTTACAACAAAATGCACACACCTAAAAACATACAGGATTTAATAAAATTTTAATAATAAATAGTAATACTTAATTATGAACAAACAATTTATCAACATAAAAAGATTTGATTAAAAAAAAAAATTAAAATAAAATTCAGAAACACATTTGTTTCTTATCACTTTCAGCCATTTTATTTCTTACCCGATTATGGCGAAACCCGACATTTAAGATGGAAGTGGGATTCACACAGTTGGGCTTATTCGTGTAAAAAATATTTTTTACATTTTACAAGTCAAAAATGTAAAAATCTATGTAAATTACATTATAATGTAAATTATATGTAAACAAATTTATATTTTAAAAATAACAAATAATAATAAGTAATTAACTGAAAATTTAAGATACAAAAAGTTAATAAAAGTTATAATTATAACTTTATTAAAGTGTCAATTACTTTTTATAGATAATATAATATGTAGATAGTTTTTAGTTTTCTACATTTAAAATTCTTTTTTTTACATAATATTATAATTTAATATCCCATCTTTTCACCATGTCACATATTCGAGATATTATGCCAGAATCTCAGTCATGTCAAAATTTGAATTTTTAATGCCAGAATTCGAATTATCACGTCAGAATCCGATAAATGTTGTAAGAATTAGATTTGCAATATAAAAATTTGTATTTATGATGTTAGCAATCGATATATCACATAAGAATTCGTTGTGTTATGCCAAAATATGATACCGCTCATTTACTACAAGAGTGAACTAACTCAAAATGAAAATTGTTGAGTTGTGTTAGGGTTATGGCCCTATATGCATTATTAGAGGTACTAGACGCTGTGTTTCTAACAACATATTCCCCATTACATCTCTATATTATATACCGCTAAGTATTACAATTCAACAGTTTGAAAAGTGTTTCTTAAAAAGTAATTTAAGTAATTTTTGAGTTTTGTCATTCTTGCAGCAAATGAGCGTGTTACGTTAGAATTTGAATTTTTGATGCCAGAATTCGAGTTATCATATAGAATTTCATACTTTATATCAGTAATTGATATGCAACATCAGAATTCGATATATTATGATACCAAGCGAGAATTCGATATGTCGTATCAGAATTTGAATTTATGTATGTTAAGCCAGAATTCGAATTTGTCCTGTCTTAGAGTTAATACTGTCTAAATTCGATATCTGAAATCTGAATTTGAATTTTTAGTATCAGAATTCTACGTACGACGTTAAAATTCGATATGACATGTCAGAATATGAATTTATAATGTCAAAATTGTACATCTTATGCCAAAATTAGATAAATGATTATAGAGTTCGATATGTCAAGCTATCAGGGGTACAAATTGAAAATGCGGGATTGATAACAGATGGCGTTACTAACGCTATACGCATCAGGCAGTACTGTGACTATGTTCATGTCAAAGCTACGTCTTATAGCTTTAATTTTCAGTATGTGTCAATTTGTCGCAGTGTCAAATTCATAGTTTTTTTGAGCTCTTAATATGTCGAGTTTCGTGCCAACAAAACAGCATTTGCGGGAAGTTTTAATTTACTTCTTTAATTTGAAGAAAAGTGCTGCTGAAGCACATCGATTGGTCTCCGAGACTTATCCGAGTCATGTTCCATCGGTTTCAACGTGCGAGAGATGGTTTGTGCGGTTTAGAAGTGGTGATTTTGACGTTGAGGACAAAGAGCGGCCGGGCCAAGTGAAAAAGTTTGAGAATGCTGAATTGGAGGCAATACTCAATGAAGACTCGTGTCAAACTCAACAAGAGCTCGCAGATTCATTGGGAGTGACACAACAAGCCATTTCCCATCGTATAAAAGCCCTCGGAATGATCCAAAAGCAAGGACATTGGGTGCCGTATGAGCTGAAGCCGAGAGACGTCGAGCGCCGTTTTTTTGCATGCGAACTGCTGCTCGAACGGCAAAAACGGAAGGGTTTTTTGCATCGCATTGTCACTGGTGATGAACAGTGGATCCATTACGATAACTCGAAGCGCAAAAAATCATATGGTTACCCCGGCCATGCATCATCATCGACGGCCAAACCAAATATTCACGGCGCCAAGCTCATGCTCTGTATTTGGTGGGACCAGCTGGGTGTGGTGTATTATGAGCTATTGAAATCGAACGAAACCATCACAGGAGCACTATACCGAACTCAATTGATGCGTTTGAGCCGCGCACTCAAAGAAAAACGGCCACAATACGAGCAAAGACACGACAAAGTAATTTTGCAACATGACAACGCTCGGCCACATATTGCAGCGCCGGTCAAAACATACCTACAAACGCTGAAATGGGAAGTCTTACCCCACCCGCCGTATAGCCCAGACATTGCTCCTTCCGATTACCACCTTTTCCGATCGATGACACATGGCCTAGCTGACCAGCGCTTCCATTCTTACGAAGAAGCCCAAAAATGGGTCGATGACTGGATAGCAACCAAGCCGGCCGAATTTTTTCGCGACGGTATCCGTAAATTGCCAGAAAGATGGGAAAAAGTTGTGGCTAGCGATGGACAATACTTTGAATAATTCATTTGTTACCATTTTTTCAGAATAAACGTTCAAAAATAGAAAAAATCCCGCATTTTCAATTTGTACTCCTGATAGTATTCGAGTTATTTGTTGATTTATGTCCAAATTCAAAACATCAGAATTCGTTATGTCATTCCAGAGAGAAATATATCTCAAGCCTTTAGAATTTCGTAAATCATCTCAAAATTCGATATGATATGTCAAAATTCGATAGGTTATATCAGAATTTCAATTTTTGGTTTTATGATGTAAGAATTCGATATCACAAATCAAATTTTATATTATATCACGTCGATATTTTAACTTTTTCCGTATTCGACTTATTTGGTCAAAATTCGCAATTGTCTTGTCAGAATTCAAAATGTCTCTTCAGAATTTGTTATATCATCTCATGACTCCAGAATTCGATACATCAGCTCAAAATTTGAGATATCCTATCAGAATTGGATATATCATCCCAGAATTTAGCACAATTTATTGAATTTTGGGACGTTATATCGAATTCTGACATAACATCTCGAATTTTGAGATGATATATCAAATTCTGATGTCTTGAGATGTTATATCAAAGACTTTCATATCTCATGTCAGAATTCGATAAATTCATGTAAGAGCTTGAGTTTTGGATGTCAAAATTCGAAATGTCAAAGTATTCGATAAAATATATCAGATTTCGATAAGTCGTGGCAGAAATTAATTGTTTGATATTATCAATTTGAGTTATTAATGTCAAAATTCGATATATCGTGTCTGAATTTGATACGTAGGTATTCCAAAAGTTTTATTTTTATGACAGAATTCTACAACACGGCAGGTCATAGTTCGATAAGTCATTAGAAAATCATATCCGAATTTGATGTCAGAATTCTTTATCTCATACATATATATCAGAATTCGATATATCATGCCAAATTATGTATGAATTCAATATATCATAATTTGGATTCTTTTGGGGTAAATACACTCATTAGAATATAAGTAAGCATAACGCTAGCATAAGTATTTTAAGACAAGATGCTATGAAAAATATAAAACCAATACCAAAAAATAAACAGAATTATTTTGTATGTATTTCGTATGAAGCTTTCACAATTATTAAAAATAATTAAATATAGTCAGTTAATTTAATTTACGGTATAGTTTTTTACGTGTTTTCATACATAATGTATAAAATGGCCTTATGGCGTTAAATTACACGTTTTTTACGTGTAAACAACTGTGTAAATTACATAGTTTAATTTACATGCCCCACCTTAAGTGGGATTATAGAAAGATTTTTAGATGGATTTCTGCACTTCTTTGTCAAGTACTATAGAGAACATGGCCACTTCTTGACCGATTATGATCAAATTAGACGTGTATGCATGAAATGGTGTTTTAGAAAAGTATTTAGCTGAAGTTCTAGGATATGGCTAAGTACGATGGAGCTTACAATGGAAATGGGATTCTAGAAATACTAAGTTTTTTAAACGATTAGTATCAGCCGATATGTTTAAAATAAAATATATTATGAATAAAACATAATCAAAGTTAAAATTAACCCTCCTGAACGCTTTGTACATTATATTGTACATCAACTTTCATCTCTTTGTCCAACCGTTATTATTGTTTCATTTTTATTGTATGTTGCCTCATGCTCATCATTCTCTTATGTATTTATGTTCATATTACAGTTGTATGGGCAAATGCCATATCAAAGCAGTGCATAGTTGTGTAAAGTATTTTATTTTTTGCAATAAGTTAATTTTAAATGGCGTTCGAAAAAGTTAACTAACTTGATAATTGGATATATCTATGTTGAACTACTTGTCCAAAATGTTTGTATCAACAACAGCTCATTCAACGATTAAATACTCAATAAACATGTGGATTTTGCCCGAATCTAAATATGCAATTATGCTAACACAATTTATTAAAATTTTAATTTCATATTTATTTATAATTAGCAATTGCATAATAATTTTACAAAACACTGTAAACAAGTTATAATTAATTTTTAGTAACACACACGATTTTAATTTATTTACCCGCAATTACCACAATTGCTATTTGTTACAAAACACAAAATTATTTTTAATTCCCAATGAAGCAGGCGAAATTAATTGTTTTATGATTACATGAATCAATGTGTTCAATCAAATTGTGACATTTTTTTTATTTTTTAAAAAAATTTAAAGATTTTTAATATCCATACGTAAAGTTGCCTTACACGATTTATTCTGAGGGTAAAAAAGTAAAACCATTGAGGAAGTATATAAGAGTGTTTCCTTTCTTATATTTAATTGGCATTCGAACCATCAAATAGCATTTCTTTATCAATTTTTTGAGTATCCAATCAAAAAGAGACGATAACATACATATTATTGTATAACTATCCTTTGCTCACTTTTCTAAAGAAAAAACAAACTAAAAAATACTGTCCTACTACCAATGTATTTATTTTTTATTATGAGAAAATCAAAACAAAGCAAATTATGAATGAACCACAATTAACACTAATTTACTACATATACCATACATACTAATGTAGTACATTAATGTTGGTTTTAGAATAAACGCACCAACTCAATAAAAATATTGTTAACATATTCGTTGGTTCTTCTACTGAATTGTATTCACAAGAAAATATATATTTTAACTTGATCACTGATGGGTTTGCTATGTTTTCGTTTTACATTTTTGTTGGTTTTGCAAGTGATCATAAACTGTATACCTATTGTATTATATAATACATACACATACATATTTTATATTTAAATCTCCTTTATGAAAACTAGGGCTAGTAGCCTCGCAGGCCAAATTATTAGCAGAAGAAAGATTCTGTGGGCGATAAGCAGTTTTAAACCATACAAGTCGCCAGGACCTGATGGTATTATCCCTGCGGATATACAAAAAACTACGGATCTAACCATTCCCTGGTTAGAGGTGATTTTTAGAGGCAGCCTAGAACTATGTCACATTCCCAGTAAATGGACGGAAGTGAAGGTTGTCTTCATACCTAAGGCGGGAAAACGCTCACATTGCAGTCCCAAAGACCTTAGACCGATCAGCTTGTCTTCTTTCCTTTTCAAAATACTGGAAAGACAAATAGAAGCTCATATTAGAGGCACGATTATGCCGGAAAAGCTGTCCAAATCTCAACATGCTTATTGCAAGGGGAGATCTGTAGAAACTGCTCTTCATTCTCTCACATATTTTATTGAAAAATCTTTCGAATATGGAGACTACGCGATGGTAACCTTTTTGGACATTGAGGGAGCCTTTAACAACGTGCTAACAGGGGCTATAACTCGGGCACTTTCGAATCTAGGAGTGGAAGATTCTCTTAAGGACTGGATAGATCAGATGCTAAGAGGCAGAATCATAAATGCCAGTCTGGGGAAATCCTCCGCCAGAAGATTTGCAAGCAGAGGCACGCCGCAGGGTGGCGTACTGTCCCCCCTTCTCTGGAACTTGGTCATAAATGATCTATTGCTGAGGCTGGAGGATACTGGCTTCAAGGTGGTTGCCTATGCGGATGATGTCGCTATTGGCGTTCGGGGAAAATATCCCGGGACACTTAGCGAGCTTATTCAAAATGCTCTGGGCATTCTTTCACTATGGACCAATGGTTGTGGGCTAAATGTGAACCCACAGAAAACCGAATTGGTTCTCTTCTCTAGGAAATATAAAATTCCTCATGTCGATCCTCCTACTTTAAATGGTTTCAACTTGGCTTTTACAGGTGAAGCAAAGTTCTTGGGTCTCGTCTTAGACAGTAAATTAAACTGGAAACCGAATATTACGGAAAGGGTAAAGAAAGCTACGGTAGCGCTATACTCCTGCAAAAAGGCAATTGGGAAAGGTTGGGGGCTGGATCCCCACATGGTCCTTTGGCTATACACAGCAGTAGTTAGACCCATTCTTCTGTATGGGGTAACAGTTTGGTGGCCTGCTCTGGACAAAACTGTCAACCTAAAGTTGTTGACAAAAGTTCAGAGAACAATCTCTCTGTGGATCAGTGGTGCAATGAGGAGCACATCCACTCAGGCACTGGAGACTCTGCTATTTCTAACTCCTCTAGATATCATGGGAAAACAGTGGGCAGCTAGCACTGCCATACGACTGAAATCCACCTTAATGTGGACCTGCAATAACACAGGGCACTCATCTATACTTTGTAACAAAGGGCTTCCCAAGACCACCGACTATACTGTCCCGTCACTATCTTTTGATAGAAAGTTCCGGACTATTATACCATCTAGAGAGGACTGGATGATGGATACAGTTTTGGAACCAGGAGTTTTGAACTTCTTCACTGATGGTTCAAAACGGGATAGAGGAGTAGGGGCTGGGGTGTTCTGCGAGGAACTCATGTTAAACCTCTCCTTTTGTCTCCCTGACTACTGCATCATTTTTCAAGCTGAGGTAACTGCGATAAAGGAAGTCGCGGACTGGTTGAGGTATAATGTAATATCGACTAGTGATATTCGCATATATACGGACAGTCAGGCAGCCATTAAAGCGCTTCAATCACACCTTCTCACGTCGAAAGTAGTCCAGAGCTGTCTCTCATCTCTTAACGAGATGACAGATCAGTTCAACATCCATATCATATGGGTGCCAGGACATTTCGTTAGTACGGGGAACATGAAAGCCGATGAACTGGCTCGACGTGGTACAACGGACCACATTTCAAACAGCAAAAAGGATATTGAAATTCCTCTTGCGGTATGTAAACTGCTGCTTCAGGAGGAAGCCAGTAAGTTGACGAATGACAGATGGTCAAATAGTACCTCATGCGTAATAACTCGGCAAATCTGGCCAAAGTTGAACTTGGCGAGATCCAAACAGCTGATCTCACTTCAGCGGAGTCAGATCAGTGTGGTTGTTGGAGTGATTACGGGGCACTGTCTCATAGGCAGACATGCAAGTAGACTTGGTTTCTTCTCACATGACTACTGTCGTAGTTGCGAGGACGAAGAGGAGGAAGAGACAGTACTTCATCTTCTTTGCACCTGTCCTCGTCTGGCACGAAACAGACTGAATTTTCTAGGGGCACACCTTTTCAACGACCTGGCGGAGCTCAGCGAGAAGGACGTCAGGAGTATCCAGCGCTTCATAGCAAGCTCAAAGTGGTTTCAATGAGTTGGAGGAAAAATTTTTAATTTGTGGTATGGCTACGGACCTTTTTGTGTCTATGCCTGGTCCTGGTGGACCGCCACCCAAACCTAACCTAACCTATGAAAACTAAAATAAATTTTGAAATATGTATATTTTTTCTGAAATAATGAGTTTGTTGATACGTTTTGTTTTTCCAAAAGGTTTTCTGATGCGTTTTCCTAGGGGCAAGAAACAAATACAATAATAAAAGGGATAAGTTTGATTAAAACTTAAATTGATAACAATTTGACTAGGCATATCATTTTTTACGACGTGCCGCAAAATATTCTTTGTTTCTTTGCTATTTGAAGAAATAAAAAAAGTTAGAATAATTATTCGCAGTTTTCTGTTATGAATGTGTTTTTACCGACTTTATTAGAACGGATAATATTATTTATATTGAATATGATCAGATCACTCACACGACAATCATTTATCATAATAAACATTTTGATTAAAATTAATTATTATAATCTTGAATGTTTGCAAAGTTCTTTATAAAATTGAATAAAAATAATTTTTACAAAAATGTTATAGTAATTACCAATTCTGTGGCAATAATCCTAAGTAAGGTAACTCGAATTATGTAATTTTTCAAATTTATTAAAATTCAGAACAACTGCATGAAAGGAGCATTTTGATATTGGCAAACAATTTTCACAATAATTAACAGTTGAAATTGTTTCGCCTATATTAATATGTTCCATTGAATGAAGTTGAATCGTTTAGTTTTGCAAGAGGCCACGTCCACTTTTTAAATTTTAGGAACTAAAAAAAACTATAATGTTAGTAATTAGGTGTCTATGATACAAAACCGTTGTAATACTAATTTTGGCAAAAAGTGGACATGTACCGTTTCAAAATTGCAGTTGTTCTTAATTTTAGTAAATTTGAAAAACTATATAACTCAATTTATGTTATTTTGGCCTATTGTCACAGAATTAATGAGTTACATAAAAAAATCGACTATATTCTATCTACCCAAACGTTCGATATGTTAATGATATAAATCTTTTAAGACCTCTTACAAACTTACTTATTGTTGATTTGAACCAGTCGTAAATTAGCACTATTTTTCTGTGGGAGACACTGGCAAATATAATCTAATAATGCAATTAGCATCGATCAAGCAAGATTATCAGATTGTAGATTTTAAACCTGGTTTCTTTTTTTTGCAATTTCCGTTAAAGATAGGGTTTGGCTGTTCTGTAAAGGTTATTAATTCCGTGCCCATCAACTAATCTGAACTTTGAATGTTTTTGTGAAAATGGTATATTTAGAGGCTCGAGACAAAAACAGCTCGCGTTGATTAAAACTAAATCATATTCGCGCTAATCAATTATCGTGGTAATGGGACCAGTGTAATTAAATTGCATAAAAATAATTCAAAAAAATTTGTTTTTAACTTTTTAATATTTTCAGCTCTCTTGATGCTTGTTGTGAAGCGAAACGAGTTTTAATTTTTGAAAATTCACTATTTATTGTGTGGACCATTTACTGTTCTTTCTCATCAACACAATTAGAATAAAATAATTATTTAAAAAAAAAAAAATGTAAAATATCACGTTTTTAAAACGGACTTAAAAGTATAAAATAATTTCTCCTCGCCACATATAGATTTATAACCCCATACAGATTGTCCTGAAAAATTGTGATTGTGAATTTTTATTAGCTATGAAAATACTTATAAGATTTAAAACGAAAAACGTAGGGCGCATGACATAGATAATTGATGCATGAATAGTTCATCTAAGTCACTAACAATTTTATTGCATTGCAAATGATATGAACTGTTCTGTGAGTTTTCTCACAGCTACCCTCTACACTCCTTAATATTATCTATTACATGCGCCGCACGTTTTTCGTTTTAAAGTTTACAAATATTTTCATAGCTAAGAAAAATGTACAATCACAAATTTTCAGGACAATCTATATGGGGTTAGGAATCTGTATGTGGCTAGGAGAAATTATTTAATACATTTTAGTCAGTTTTAAAAACGTGGTATTTTAAAAAAAAAGTTAATTTAAATAATTATTTCCTGCTTTTTAGTCTAATATGTGTGAAATTTTGCAATCGATTTTAAACATCTTGATGAGATTATGACAGAGACATGTGTCAAATTTCAGGTTTATTTCAATTTCTAATTTGTCCTACGTACAGATTTATAACCCCATACAGATTGTCCTGCAAATTTGTGATTGTGAATTTTTATTAGCTATGAAAATATTTGTAAGATTTAAAACGAAAAACGTGCAAAAATTATCGACGTGGTGACTTTTAATTATGGTCGTTATAGATTCGGTTACATTTGTCTTAGTCTAGCTTGAACCGGAAAATGATATGGTATTGATCGTATTTCTGCTAAAATTTATTTTGTTCACAAAATCGGTACAAAATGTGTGTGTTTTACAAAATGTGTTATTTCACTGGATCCCATAATCGGTAACCGTTCAATCCATATCCTACAAATATGAATTTACTACTCCGACTGCCCAGTTTCTTCAGATTTCCTAGAATTTTAGTGTATGCGTATTTTTTATTTTTCAAAAATGTCGCCACATTGAGTTTTCTTAGTCCACTTTTCTATAGGAGATGTATCCATTAATTCAGTCGGACTTCGATTTATCAGATACTTTGAAGTACGAAGTAATACCCGCCATAAATTCTTATTTAATTTTGAATTAAAAATTAGTGATCGTGCTTTGTATATCAAAGTACTGTTAAAATGTTCCGCTTCCCGTTTAATTGAGGAGTATGAATGACTAATTGTATAATCAATTAGTATACCAGGGACCATAAAGGCCGGTATGAATTATTTGCATTTTCTTTCCGCCCTTATAATTTTACTATTTTAAACGGATGTCTCGTTAGCTTTGCTTCCATATATGTTTCACAGATTGAATCAAACGCATCTAAATTCTTGCTCTCGATGTGGAATCCTTCAGTTAGCTTTGGGAGATGTTTCATATTTTTGGAGCAATACGGTTTGCTTATTTCAATCCTTTACATATATAATCCGTTGTTTTGTTTTATCCCCTCAAGAGCAAGATCGTCGTCTTTCGTAATTAGAACAACATTATGCAACTACGATATAGCGTTGGCAGAAAGTAAATTTTTGGTTAAATTAGGAGCATACAAAACATCGTTTAACACCAAATTTCCATTTCCAACGGTTCCGATTCCTAATGATGCCAATGATTCACCTCTCATGATAACTGCAATATTCTGCTCCTGCACTTTCATCTCTCGTAAGCCGTAACAAACCGACATTATTTGTCTAAGTGAAGAGCAGCTTGAGCCCCTAGTTGAAGCTATACAGTTCGATAATAATTAAAGCCATCCAGATTTTTAACGCAACAACGCACCAACTTTTTGACTTGAAATTTTAACAGCAAAAGTCCCGACCTCTCTTTAGAGGTTTAGAGGAACCGCAATCGAAGCACAATTTGAAATTTTAGGTTTTTGTAGCTCAGAATTTGCTGATAATATTCAGAAAAATTGAATTTTCAATGAAATATATGGAAACTATTAAGCAATCTAAATGCGCGTTGGCACAATAATTACAGATCCCGAGACCTATCTTGAGATGTATCAAGAAGTTAGTTTAAAATCGAGAGCAAAATTTGTACCGAATAGACAAACATACAAACAAACAACCAGATAAGAAAGCGAGTTATTATTGTATTGTCATCCAGTTCTGTGCTATGTTTAAAGTTTCAAGTCTCTAGCTCATCGGAAAGTTACTTTAAAATTGATTGCAAAATTTGAACCAAACAGATAAACATATAAACACAGAGAGCGAGTTAATAAAAACGTAGTAAAAATAAATAAACGAATTTCAGAATATGGTCATAGCAAATCATCATTTAGACTTGGCAAGAAAGAGGTGTGTTCCTGAGCAATCATCATCAAACCCTTTTTTTTTCGCTGGCGCTACATCCCATAAAGGGAGTTGGCCGCTTCATTATGAAGTTTCGTAATCATTATTTTTAACGGATAATGAATGATTAATTCATTCATCCTACATTAACCAGCCGTTATTTTTTCATCAACCGCCTGGAATCGAACCCAGGGCCTCCGGAGCCTAAAGCAAGCATACTGACCACTGTGCCACCGGGGCGGCATTAATTGGTTAAAATTAATATGTTTATTTAATAAACATTAATTGGTTAAAAATTTAATCACATTTGTAGAACAACAATTTTTATGCTAATATTTTCGAAATATCTATCTTGTAAATTCAGATGGATCACTCAATGAACCAAAATTAGTCTCATTCTGCTTAAAAAAAATTTCTGCCAAAAGAGTTTCCGAAATTTTGATTTCGTCGTCTTTCTTCACCAACATCTTCCAGCAGCTTTGACAATTAAATTTCTTTAAAACACAGTAGCATGTAGCGTGTATAGTACACTAACCCATTTTGCTTTTAAACATGGTTATCTGTCTCCTCAATGATATCGTCAGGTAGTAAATTGTTCGTACTGGCATACTCTTGAGACTTTAGACTCATTTCAAATTCGATTTTAAAGCTATTCCAGTCCAAATCAATAGCTTGCGATTCGTCTGAGAAGCAATTTTTGAATGGAGAATTTAAAGTAATTTTTCTCACTATAATGTTCGCAAAATGCACACCAATTTCATGACTAGATGGCATGTAATTAAATCCACCTCTCCCACGTAGAATTAAAAAAAAATTCCAAACGATCTTGGTTTGACCTGTTAAGATGTATTCAACGTAAAACTTTTCACAGCTTTTATGCTGCTTTTATGCTGCTTAAATGACCTTTAACATTTTACGCGATGCGATTTGCATACAATATTTGTTGTACAATAGGGAAAATAAATCGTATACAATTTTCCCCGCAATTTTGATGAGATCTGAATTTTTCGTTGTCTACACCATACAACTAAAAATCGAATGAGCTTCCCAAAACAATTAGAATAGTGGTTTAATTTTCTACTTATTCAGAATGAAAAACCAAACAAATTTAATGTTTATCGGGTTATGCGCAATTACGATTGCAATTATTAAAAACAGAAAATTAAAGCGGTATAAAATTAAAAATAGGACGATATAGGGAAGGAACTGGCTACAAAGACGAGATTTTGGAGAAAAGGAAGTTAAATTTCTCGTTTTTAATGAATTAAGATTAGATGGTCCTAAAATGTTTAAATTGTTTTTCAAAAATGACTCCCACGTATTTGAAAATATTATGAAAAAGCGAAAAATCACAAATACAACATCAAGAAATCGCAATTTTAAGGTAGCTGTCAAAAATATTGTACACACATCTTATGAAAATGCGGTTGGCTGCAATTTCAACGCAATTTACATGCAATTTGATTTTCGGACGTTTACACTACACGATTCCCATGCAGCAAAATATTGTACAACAAATATTGTATGCATCGTGTAAAATGACCTTAAGACCTCTGAGAAACTTACAATAAAATAATTTTCTTTTTTTTAAAGAATGGTTACTTTATCTAGGAATGACAAGCTGTCTTCAAGAAATGTGTAGACATATTTTTAAAATTTTTTAAAAACACTTGTTAAATATTTCGCAAAATTATAATTTTGCGAAATATTTAACAAGTGTTTTTAAAAAATTTTAAAAATGTGTGTATTAAATGTGTTTCGCCAAGTGCCTACGGCAGAAAGTGTAAAAATCTTGAGTGGTCGTTCATAAGAAGCTGAAGATTTGAAATGTCGGCGATGTAATTTTTAACCAATTAATGTTTGATGATGTTCGCGCAGGAATATACCTCTTTCCTGCAAAGTCCAAATGATGATTGCTATGACCATATTCGAAAATTCGTTTATTTTTTTGTTCTTGTTTTGATGAGAAAGAAGTGCAAATGGTCCACAATAAATAATCAATTTTCAAAAATTAAAACTAAAATTAACTAAAATTAAGAACAACTGCAATTTTGAAACGGTACATGTCCACTTTTTGCCAAAATTAGTATTACAACGGTTTTGTATCATAGACACCTAATTACTAACATTATAGTTTTTTTTAGTTCCTAAAATTTAAAAAGTGGACGTGGCCTCTTGCAAAACTAAACGATTCAACTTCATTCAATGGAACATATTAATATAGGCGAAACAATTTCAACTGTTAATTATTGTGAAAATTGTTTGCCAATATCAAAATGCTCCTTTCATAGAGTTGTTCTGAATTTTAATAAATTTGAAAAATTACATAATTCGAGTTACCTTACTTAGGATTATTGCCACAGAATTGGTAATTACTATAACATTTTTGTAAAAATTATTTTTATTCAATTTTATAAAGAACTTTGCAAACATTCAAGATTATAATAATTAATTTTAATCAAAATGTTTATTATGATAAATGATTGTCGTGTGAGTGATCTGATCATATTCAATATAAATAATATTATCCGTTCTAATAAAGTCGGTAAAAACACATTCATAACAGAAAAGTGCGAATAATTATTCTAACTTTTTTTATTTCTTCAAATAGCAAAGAAACAAAGAATATCTTGCGGCACGTCGTGAAAAATGATATGCCTAGTCAAATTGTTATCAATTTAAGTTTTAATCAAACTTATCCCTTTTATTATTGTATTTGTTTCTTGCCCCTAGGAAAACGCATCAGAAAACCTTTTGGAAAAACAAAACGTATCAACAAACTCATTATTTCAGAAAAAATATACATTTCCAAAATTTATTTTAGTTTTCATAAAGGAGATTTAAATATAAAATATGTATGTGTATGTATTATATAATACAATAGGTATACAGTTTATGATCACTTGCAAAACCAACAAAAATGTAAAACGAAAACATAGCAAACCCATTAGTGATCAAGTTAAAATATATATTTTCTTGTGAATACAATTCAGTAGAAGAACCAACGAATATGTTAACAATATTGTTATTGAGTTGGTGCGTTTATTCTAAAACCAACATTAATGTACTACATTAGTATGTATGGTATATGTAGTAAATTAGTGTTAATTGTGGTTCATTCATAATTTGCTTTGTTTTGATTTTCTCATAATAAAAAATAAATACATTGGTAGTAGGACAGTATTTTTTAGTTTGTTTTTTCTTTAGAAAAGTGAGCAAAGGATAGTTATACAATAATATGTATGTTATCGTCTCTTTTTGATTGGATACTCAAAAAATTTATAAAGAAATGCTATTTGATGGTTCGAATGCCAATTAAATATAAGAAAGGAAACATTCTTATATACTTCCTCAATGGTAAAACCTCAAAAGTTACCTTTAATAAACTTGAAAATCTCAAAGTATTTCATTTGAAAATTTATATTTTACGGTTTCATTGTTTTTTTTCTGTTATTATTTTATTCATTTAAAAAAAAAAAAAACAAACCAAGTAAAACATAAGCAACCACCATCAATTTTTATTCAAATGTTATTTAAAACATCTGTTCCATTTTCAAATACTTTTTTATTAAAAAAGTTTTGATAAACTAATAAATTTATATCAAATTATTTTAAATTAACGCTGGAACACACAGAAAAAAAATAATAAAAAGTAAATAATATTAAAACACAAAAAAGCACCACCGCACCAAGCATCGGAAAATAAAAAAGTTTCCTCAAATAAAACAAAAAAGCACATAATAAATAACGGGAAAAAAGTGTTTCCGCAGTCTTTTATACTTTTTTGTTTTAGATTTGAATTTTTTTGTTTGTTTTTTTTTTTTTTGCAATAAAATAAAAATTATAATACAGATATTGTAATTTATATTTAATTTTAATTCGTTTATCGATTTGATTGTAGATATTTGTATAAAAAAGCAAAACAAAAAAAAAACGAAACGTTGGAAAGGGTAGGTACTATTTCCTACTAGAAAATAGTTTTTGTTTTGTTGAAAAATCAAATACGCCGCAGTGGGAGATCCCACAGGAGAGAAACAGTTTTTTTTAGCATTTCAATGATTTTTTTATTTTGTACTTCACAAATTAAATATTTGTCCGCATTGGTCGTATGAAATTCAATCGGAAATTGCAAGCTCGTTTAAAAATTATTGAATTAATAGATCTCTCCGGATAATTCAGAAATAAAAACTGACACGGCCATAATAATTTGAAATAATTTTTATTTTTAATTAAGAGTTAATTTAAAGAAACTGATGATGGCGGTAACAGAGTTTTAATAAAATTGTCTGCTGAAAAATATTATTTTGTTTTGCTCAAGATTTACGTTAAATTAATAGTTTTAAATTGTGTTGATCTAAAGTCAAGTGGTTAAACTATCATACAATAAATAATTTAATACGAAATTTTGATCAATACCATAATTATTAAAGTGCAAATAAAACAAAGAACCGACAATAAAACATTCGGTACACACTGAAAAGGTATGAATGACAAAAATCAAAATGTCCATAATCCGAATGAGTTATAATTAAATCTATGCATATAAAAATATTTTTTTAAATTATTTACCTAAATATTTACGTAAAATAAACAATTTTATAAAAGTGCCCTTTTAGTTAAATTATACTAAAACCATAGTTTGGTACATAAAACAAGTGGTATAAAATAATACAGCAAATAAAGTTTAATAAATTAATGGCATTAATTGCCGGGCATTTCTGGTGTGACGGATACAAATTATCGTTTCATCCAAAATGTAAAAATATCCTACGTTATTTTTTTAGGTAAGCTAAATGTCCGAATTAGTTTGCTCTAATGAATTTAAGCAGGGTATTTGTGTTGAGGTGTCCGCGGCAAGTGTCGCAAAGAGCAGCCGCACTGGACAGTAACACTATTGAGTGCAAATCGGATGAAATTGTTTACATTATAAAAGGAATTCAGGAATCGCCGCAATTTCTATCAAATAAATTCGAAGATCTAAGAGCTGAAAACAATAGAATTATCCAGGAGAATAGTACTTTAAGAAAGGATATTGAATTGCTAAACACAAAACATACTGAACAAAACAATATTGTGTGTATTGATGTCTACGCTTCTTACAGTACCAGCAGAACTTCGGGGATGAGTATTGTACCTTTTGCTTCTCGGTTTTGAATGTTCCCTTACTTCATGTCCAATTGGATCACATAACTGGCATATAACTGTCACATACTGTGACATTCTGCTATTTTATTGATTGACTTGATACTTGTTGAAGCTTTGTTTATACCCTAGTTTCTTTTATCGGCCGTTACCACCAATTGTCAAAATATGAAAATGATACGGCCAAATCCATGAAGGAGCTCTTCAAACTTAATGTAAAATTTAAAACCACATATTTTCTCCAAAAACAGGAAGTTAGAAACATCCATTATATAAATCCGGTGATTTTGAAATGACTTGAAACCAAAGCCGATTCCTATATCCAGATGATTGCAGAAATTGAAGGAGCACTGATTTATAATGTAGACGAACAGCTTGATTAATCTCTACTTCGTAATGAATTAGTCAATATTTTGATGAACTTAAAAGATAGTGACAAACATAAGAAAGGCCAAATTTCAGTGAAATTATTCTCATGCATGATGATATTTCCTTTGTCAAACGGTTTATGAGAGATCACCAGGACATTTTGGTAACAAAAGCAGGCAAAGGTTACAAATTAAACCTCATGATTACAGTGTGGTAATATTGCTCTCTGCAATTTTGCATTGTGAACTCTGTTATGGGACGCCTTTATTTGCTCTGTCTGCTTTCATGTCCAGGAATTTGAATAACACCGTAGTAAAATCGGGAAAAACTGTAAAAACTCATCTGATTTTAAACAACAAATTCAGAACATTATCTTTCCACAGGATTACATAGTTTTAGCATTAGACGTAGTGTGGCTTTTTACCAATATACATTGTGGTTTAGCTTTAATTTTGTTGAGTGATATATAGAAAGAAATTTAAACGAACTCGAAAACTAAGTTGAAGAAAACTTAGTTTTTCGTAGCAATGGAATTCACCCTTCTCATATGAGAATTCTCATTCTACATTGTCTTTTGGTTTCCTTAAGGGTTTCTCGGTTAGCCCAGCTAGCTTAGCTCTTGAGTTCCCTGGATTTTTCTCCTACCTTTTATTTTTGTTAAAATGTTGATAATTTTTTTGAAACTTTTAATGTGTTCAACAACAATATCAAATTTACAATAGAAATGAAAACTAGTATCAAATTAGCCTTTTTAGATTTGCTTATAATACATAATGTAGATGGTTCGCTTTCTACTGATTGGTTTCACAAGTCAACCTTGTCTGGCAGATATTTAAATTTTAATTCTCACTTACCAAATACAAATCTTACAAAATAAATACTATTAGTCTTTTATCCAATAAAATCCTCCAATTGTTTGATCCAGGTTTCCATAGATCTAATTTCAGTCTTCTTAAATCAATCATTTACAAACATTCAACACACCATAGTAATAATTAATCGGTATAAGTTCACCCATTAATAAATGATGGCTAAGTCAAAACCAGTACGATTCTATACGTTAAGTCGTTGCATGAACAATTATGCTATTGTCTTAAAAAAATTTAATTTTTAGACTGTCGGCAGAGCGCGGTCAGTCGTTGACGCTCGAAGAAGAAAGACGTGTTTTTGTCGTCTTCTTCGAGAATTTTGTATATTTTATACAATTAGCAGAATTTAAAGAATTTAAGAACTTGCTGAATTTGTAGACTTTATGACTTTATAGGATTTACAGAATTTATAAGATAGAATTTATAGGAATTTATAGACATTTTTGTATTATCTATAAATTCTATAAATTTTTTAAATTTTCTAAATTGTGTAAATCCTATAAATTCTGTGATTCCGAAAAGTAAATTCAGATTTTATTGAATTTACAGTTTATAGAAACAAAAGAATTGAAATAATTTACAAAATTTATAGAATTTTAAGAATTTAGAAAATTTATAGGATTAATGGAAATTATGAAATTTTTGGTTTATTTAAAGTTTGTAAAAATTCCGGAATTTATTATAAAATTTAAAAAAATTATAATATTTATTTCTATAAAGGCATTTTTATAGAATTTATAATTATAGGAATTAGGTAATAGAATTTATCGAATTTATAGAAATTAGAAAATTGTTGATGAACAAAAGGCCCCAAATTCAGAGCCAAAAACTCGAATATCTGCAATTGTGATCCGATTTCGATGATTGTTACTTCTATCAATAGGCATTGAGTTCAGTAATTGTCATGCCAACGGGTGCTTGGATCGCTCGAATATTTCTACACGTTTAGTAGAAAATTTAATTTTATTGAAAATCACCTGAACTATAGCCCAAAAATTCAATCTAATTTTTCTTCACCTGTACCACATTTTGATGTTCCTTTCGATTGATGTCTCATGTCATGAACAAAGCGAAATTTTCTTTTTTGCCACATTTGAACAACCATGACCGTTGTGTGACCAACTTCAAACTACATTTGATTGTAATGTGTTATGTCAAACTCGTCGTGTTGGTAGACCGGCATCATAGTAGTCAAGTTAAGCATAACAACCCAAGATTATCAAGAATACTCAATTATTGGAAAATGCGAAGGAAAATTAACCGGACCTACAATATTTCCTCTGTAACCGAATCTGTCGATAATGATCCAAGGCATTACACCAAAATTATTATTACAGGAAAGTCACTTTTAGGCCTTTTAGATAGTGGAGCGACAATCAACATACTGGGAAAAAATTCGAAAGAACTCCTTAAATCTATTAACGTTGAAGTTAGGCCGTTCAACTCTCATATTGAAACCGTCGATTGATCAACAATAGCAGTAGTAGGATATGTGACGTTAGTACCCACCTTAAAATGCGAAACATACTTGGGAATTGTTTTCTGGCGAATTTTTAATGCCGTTTTGGATATTATTTGTGAGTTGTCTATTACAAAGGAAAGGTCCACGAATTAACATGAGCTTGATTTATTAAAAAGGGAAAAATTTGATCGAATCATTGCGGCAGTACCTATAAATCAAAAGCATTATTCTGTATCTCCAGTCGCCCAAGAATTAATTTACCTGGAACTCGATCGAATGTTAGAGCTAGGAGTGATTGAGGTTAGTTCCAGTCAGTGGAGCTCCCCAATTGTGTTGGTTGAGAGACCGAATGTCATGCACAGACTATGCTTGGATTCCAGGAAGGTTAATGTTTTTACTACAAATTCGGCTGTTTCCGCAGTCTAAAGAGATCACTGCTGTCACTGTTCCATGTCGTCCTCTCTATCAGTTTTGCGTCATGCTGTTTGGATTTTGCAACGTACCACAAACCATGAGCACACTGATGGATCGAGTTATACCTCATCAGCTTCGAGAAAATATTTATGTTTAACTGGTTGATTTCAGCTGGGTTCAACGGGCACATGGAACTACTCAATACTGTAGCGGAATTACTGTCAAGGGCAACAATTAATATTGAAGACACATCACATTACATCATTGGAGAGCTTGGATTAAGAACGGATCCTGCTAAAGTCGAAGTTATTACGAATTTTCCAGTACCAACCACTGTCAAGCAAACGCGACGATTGTTAGGAATGACAGGCTGGTATCGTCGTTTCATACCTAACTACGCTGACGTTACCGCTCCCACCGCTAATTTATTACGTAAAGGCGTTCAGTTCCAGTGGAATGATGAAGCGAATTTTCCCGATTTCAATGAACTATTTTTCATACGTTGCGATACTAGTACCCAAGGAATTGGAATTGCATTCTTTCAATTATACGTCGATGCTAATGAGAGCCCTATAGCCTTTATATCACAGAAACTATACCCAGAACGAAATTACACAATAACCGAGCTAGAATATTTAGCAGTGGTTATTAGTGTCAAGCAATTTTGGCCGTTTATTGAAGGCTATAAGTTTAACATTATCACTGACCATGCCAGCCTTAAGTGGTTAATGATAGAGAAGGACTTAAGTGGTCGACTCGCGAGGTGGAGCCTAAAGCTCCAAGCTTTCGATTTTACAATTACTCTCCAGAAAGGCAAAGAGAATGTGGTGGCCGATGCACATTGTCTCGCGTATGTTGCGACATTATTGCTGAAATATCATCCGGTCTGCTGAAATATCATCCGATGGCTTATTAAAAATTGCGTTCCCAAATCGGGACATGTCCTCAATAATAAGATAGTAATCCAGATTGAGCCAAAGAGAGTTGGTTCTATAACTGACATGCTTGTGTGATAATTGTGGATTCCTACAACTCATACGTTAGATTTAATAAAAAAGGAGCATAACAATTCTGAAGCCGCCCATGGAGGGATTAAAAAAGCTCGGACACCTGCGACGGCTTTATTATTGTCCTAATGGTAAAATATGTGTCTAAGGCTACTAACCAACTCTCTAGACCGCTATTAGGTAAATTATTCATTCCCTAAAGACCGTGGCAGAAAATTTATATAGATTTGCTAGGACCTTGGGGGGAAAACTATAATCTTCATTGTGTTAGACAATCTAACTAAATTCATTTATAATTATGAACATTTTAGCAAAAGCAACTGCCGCGAGTATAGTTAATTGTTAAAAAAACGAATTATTTTCCCTATTTAGCGTCCCACAGTTTATACACAGTGACACAGTGACAATGGTGTGCAATTTGTTGGAAAAGAAGTACGAGGCTTAATGACTGAGTATGGTATTACTCACATAAAGACTGCGTATTACTCACCACATAGTAACGCATCGGAACGGGTGAATTGGTCAATCGTGACCACAATCCGAGCATACATATTAGATAAACATACAACTTGGGACAAATATCTTCCACAAATTGTAAGCGCGCTTCGGAACTCTACTCATGAGTCAACGGGATATTCACCTCATTTCCTTCTGTATGGCTATCATAAGTTCGTGCATGGCAATGATTACAAAGTCCTAAAGTAACTACACTTTATGGGTGAAAGTTGGCTAGATTGGGTATAGAAACATACCATAACAACCGATATGCTACTAGGTATAATTTGCGAATCCGCGAACGAACTTTAGATAAGGATATAGATAATTGGTTGATTACTTCATGTAGACGACGCTGTACAACACTGCTTTTATATAGATACTGATGGTGAATTCAGATTTAATTTCGCTGTGGTCAATACTTTTCAAGAAATCGTATTCTGTGCTGATACTATACTTAATTATATTTTAACATTTTATATATGTAGGTAGATGGAATTCGCAACTCTCAAGTCTCATTTAGAGGTAACAGGTAACTATTTTATATTCCACACGAGAAAATAATATTATGACTAGTAGTTTTAGTAATTTTAAAAGATCAAAATAGAGCAACTATTTCATAATTTTTGCAAACTATTATTTTTATTAGCGTACAATACGAGTATGTTACTATTTCGTTAAATTCGATTAATTTTATTTTATAGTTTTGTTTGTAAATTTTCATAATTAATTTCAGTGTGAAACACAACAGTTGTTCAAAGTTATATTTCAGTTCAGTTTTATGTACTGAAACATAAAGATGTATAAATAGCTACCTGTACAAAAACCTAATTATAATAAATAGTTTTTAAATTTTTGGGTTTGTTTCTGTTTAACTAGAAAAAATTAATTTACTTTATTTTACATTGTTTGTTCTGTGAGTACAAAAGTCTTATTAATTCTTTAAATAATTTTTTACTGTTGTTCGATATCAATAGAATATTAAAAACTTTATTCATATTTATAGCTCATTAAATAGTATTAAAATGTCATTAAATTATATAGTTATGTAGTTTTTATTGGCTCCGTTATACAAGAAAAAAAAAATTATGTTTGTACTTACATTGACAAAATGATAATACAGGGTAGATGTTTTTTTTTAATAACTGAAGATAATAATAATGTTTGAAAAAATTAAAGGCTTCTGAATGAATTGAATAGTTAAAAAGCTCTAGAAAAGCTTATATAATGTAATCTATTAGTTAAAGTAATATTGGTTGAAACTTTAATTGGCAACAACAAATTATTTTGTTGACAACAACAAATATTTGTATCACATGAATGTTGTCAATAATTTCGTGATTTTTGAAATAATCAAATTTTTTTATAAGCTCAAAATATGTTACGGCGAATTTCTATGGGTTAATTTAAGCATTTATCTAATTTAAAAGTTTTACATTTTAAAATATTATGCAATCTAAGTATACAAACCATAAATATAAATTTCCATTAGTTCTCTAAAGAGAAAATTTATAAGTTGATGTAGTTGACGACTAAGCTTTGTTAATTGGTTAAACTGAAAGCTCAGTACGCTCAAAATTAACATGCTCATGAACATTCATGATTATTGATTGATTAGAGTTAATATGTATTTTTAAAATTAGGTCTGGTTAAAAAATTGCACAAAAGCTCAAGTAAGCTTTTCCCTTTTTTTTTATAACACAATACAGTGTAAATTATTATGCGTGGCAACAAATATATAACCGATTTTATCAACTAATACTGTTATGGATTTAAAACGTAATTGATTACAACAACAACTGGTTGACAACAACAAAAAATTTGTCATATTATAATGTTTTCAATACATCTGGTTTTTGAAAAAGTTAATTTTATCAATTAATTGTATTACGATAAATTCAGATTTAGTTAAAGCTTTTTCTAAACGATTTGTACAAAACCTCTAAATTTGAAATACTATTGTTTTTTAATTAATAATCAAGTAAATGATTTCCAGGAATCAAGCGTAAATGAAAGTATGCTTTTAATATTTGTATAGCTGGTATAAATTCATTATTTATACTTTTCAATCGCTGTAGCTTTATCACTATAATTCAGTTAAAACTAAAGTATTTTACTTTTATATACTTTTAAATATTTAAAAAGTTAAAATCTTCTTTTAGTAATAATTTGGTTTTTTTTAAATTGATATTTCGAAAAAACTAAACCATCAGTTTGTTTAAACAACTGTATTAATTTAAAATGGTTTTGTCGTTTTTATACGTTTTCCTTTTCCATAAAGATAGCCCACTGTATAAAAATAACGACTGCTCTATTTGTTATGTAATATGAATTCGTAAATACTATTTGTTTTTGTATTGACATTTGACTTTATCATTCAGCAACATCGGATTGTTTCGGTGTTCGTAAATAAGATATTCTTCAAGCAGATCCATTGTTTTCCCTTTTTGGTAATGTGTGCATAACTGCATAATCTGCAGGTTTGTGTTTATATCGGTGTATGAATGTTTTTCCGTGTTGACCTTAAATTGGTTCGTATACATGTTCAGCAAATCTCTTCGCGAATGTACGACCAGCTTGTCCGATGTAAAATTTATGGCAATCATTACATACCAGTTTATATATGGCGCAGACTTGGATATGATTTTGTTGTATATGGAATTGTTTCTGTAATTTTTGATTTGTTGTGTGAGCGAGCTGGTAGTTGTATTTTTTTAAAATTTTCGTCATTGCGTGACTGGAAACTTTGTTATATTCATGTGTGATATATTTTGTGACGTTTCTTTGTTCTGTGTGAAATGTGGTTGTTTGTTGTAGATGTAGTTTGATTTTTATTTTATTATTCAACCGGTACACCATTCTTCCATTGAATTCATTTTGAGTTGCTATTTAGCTTTACTCGTATGAATGCAGTTGAGCCTGTTCAACATATGATTGTAAGCAGAGATTTTATGTTGTAGAGGATGTTTAGATGATTTATGGATAGTGTTGTTGGTTGACATTTTCGATTGTTAAGTCCAAAAATTGATTGATTTGTTGTTTTTAATTTCAATCGTAAATTTAATGTTCGTTTTCAAGTTGTCTATGGCTTGCTTTAAATAATAATAGTATGTCGTCCACATAACTGAGCCAATTTGTTCTTGAATTTGTATTTATGGCTGTTGATATATTATGTTTTTTCAATGAAATTTAAATAAATGTTAACCAAGGTGCCTGAAAGTGGGCTTCCTATTGGTAATCCATCTTTTTGTATATAGAATGCATTTTATGTTGAAAGTAATTCTGACAAGTAACTGTGTTTAAAAATGTTTACGACTTCTGCGACTTATTTAGAATCTATTTGGTTTTTGATTAGTAATTTTCTAGTTATTTCGATCGTTTATATGTATATACATAACTGGTATATTCGTAAACATATTTGCCACCAACCATAAATGACGGGAGTTTTGCGCCTGTTGGGATGTTGATTGATCGAATTTTATCGACAATTTCTAAATTATTTTTTACAGAACAATTATCTGCCAACTTTATGTTTTGGGTCAGCCATTGATTGAGAAACTTTGCGATTTTATACGTTGGTGCTGTAGTGAAGTTAATCAACGGACGAATAGGTGTATTCTCTTTGTGTAATTTAGGTAATCCCGTAATCATTGGGGCTGTTGGACTTATCGTTATTTATTGAAATATATCTGATGTTTGGTTTAGATGTGCGTCCAATTGTTGATAGTTTTATTGATTTCGTGGTGGTAAGAATTCGTTGGATCGCTTGGGAGAATACTGATACTATTGTTTGAAATATATTCGTCGATTTTTAGAATATATTCGGATTTGTACATTGTTACTATTTTGTTGCCTTTATCGGCCTTTATAATTATAGCGTTGCTGTCAAATAATTGCTATTTGATATTTGATACGGGTTTGGGTGTTGATGTATCTTGTTTTCGTTTTTTAGAATGTTTCGTTTTCTTACACATTTTGTTTACTAACAGTGTTCTAAATGTCTGTTGTATTGTTTATTACTATTCTTAGGTTTAGTGTTGTAGATTAGGCTTTTATTCAGCAACTTTTCCTCATTATCGTCTAAAGTAATATCAGTGAGATTAGAAATACGTGTATAGAATTCATGTTTGTTGTGATCCGTTGTTTCCATTAATGCTGTTGTGGATATTTGTTGTTTTAATTTTAGTTTCAATTCCTTGAGTTTCTTTGATACGGTAATTCTTTTTTTCCATATGGTTTTCTCCGTTACTGCATCTATCTGTTCTATCATATTATTGTATTCTAATTGGTGGAATATTTTGGACAGGTGTAATAATTGTGCTTTGTAGGTTTTTGTCGTTAAATTGTTAATTTACTCACTATATGTGTAGTTTACTTGTTTCACAAACACTTTTGTAAGCGTTTATTTTTTAATATTTCTGTATTATAAGAGGAAGATTCGGTTTAGTGATTTTAAGCAACAAATGCATTGAATATGGTTTATTTATTCTCCTATAGTTCTCTATGGCATATCAAATTTTAAAATTCGGGTAAAATAACATAAAAATTCTCATTAAAATTGAGGTGTCGCTTAATTGCATAAAAACAACCAAAAAAAAAAACGAAATTATCGCTTTTGTCAATAAATGTTAAATTATTCTAGTTGTGTTTGGACATAATATATTTTTATTATGATTTTAATACCTTTTCCCGTTTACCGTTGTACCGTTTTTTTTTTTTTTTGGAAATTCTGATATTTAGATATATGTATGTATATAAGCGATTCTTTTGCTATTTAAGCTGGTTCTCACTTCCTTTAGTAATTGTGGATATTTATTAATACAAATAATATAATAACCAGATTTGAAAACCAGAACACAATACGTATTTTTATAATTTTTGAGTTAACGTCCAAATCCATTTTTGGGATGACGGAACTGTTGAGATTATTTTTTTTATTTTAAACTTTCAAAACACAAATAATAAATTAAACTTAAATATCGTCTAAAGTGTCCTATATCCATTTTTGACTTTATTTGACTTTGTAGAAGAAAATTGGATTTTCGGTTCTAATTGAAAAGAAATTGAATATTTGTTTTTTGTATAATATTCAGAAATGTTAGAACATTAAACCAAAATTGACAATTCATCAAATATTTATTTGAAAAGTGTACAAATTCTAGCTAGTATAGTACACTTTAGCATTCACATGACGATGTCCATTCACTGTTTGTTGTTATATCCTGATTGAATGAAGTGAGTAATAGATATGTATAAAAAACAGAGCATGTAAATACAAGTGTATTTGTCTTGTAACGGAATTTTCTATATCATGTTCTATGCCATGGTAAAAAATGTTTTCCTTTTCGGATTATACACGTGATAAAATTGTGTGCTGGCTCTTAAGGAGGGGGAGCCACCCTGGAGCCCAAAATTCCAGGTCGATTTCATGAATTTTTTTCTGGTAAACAATGAATTTTACAAACAAATTTTTTAAACTCTTTATTAATTAAACATTAAAGATTAGAAAAACAAATTTTATTATTTATTTTTTATTTTAATATTGGCGTGACCATCGTTAAAAATGAGTAAATTAAAATAGCAAAAAAATGCCGTTACGCTGATCTCAAAACTGGTGCATCCTGGAACAAAAAAAAGTAGTTACACATAAACTGTGGAAGTACCTACGGATTTTTAAAAATCTCGTTTTTCGTTAAAAATTTTGAGACTTAAAACGATCTAAAAAATGGAATTTTGAAAATATCAACAAAAAAAAAGCACAGGTACTTCCAAATATCAAGTGTCCTGAACAATCTCTCCAAATTTCAAGTTATTTAACCTAGTAGAGCTTAAGGTCCTCGCAGCGCCAGGTTCAAAAAGTCATTTCGAGAAAAACGCGTTTAAAGTTTTAAGCTCTACTTAAAATTTGTATATACATAAGTAAAAGATTAAAATCAGAAAATTATATTTTAGCTGCCAAACTAATTGCAGATGATTCTTAATATACTAAACTTTAACAAAATGAAAACAAATTTTTTTTTGATTTTTTGAAAGTCTGTTTCGTACACGCACTGTTTGTCGGCATCTGATATAAAATAAATCTGTAGGAATTGCGGACTTTGATCTGTAGGTGGAAGGGGGCTACTAATCAAATGGTACACCTGCTCTTCTATCTTAAATGAAGGCTTCAAGTTTCCTCCGCGAATTTCTTTAACACTGAACGTCATCTGAAATAGTGTATTATATCTGCGTATATTGGATGACTGCCTGAGAAAAGATTTTTATTGGTTGTGGTGGTTCTTGTATATTAAGGAGAACCACTTTGCCTCCAGCACAACACATATACCATTTGCTTTTTTACTCCATTTTTTAGCAAAGCACTTAGGCAAGTTCTATTCATTTGTCCAATTTTTACAGTATTTTACTGACCATAATTTATATTTGAATCATAACTGGAAGCTGATCTATTCCCATGAGCAACAATTCGATTAAACCTATGCCGTGTTTTGCTCACAGATTGAGTTTAGCTGTGAAAGACGCATTATCATCATAGGAAGGTCTAAAATTATTATTAAAATGAATGAAGATGATAATTACCATCTTTAAATCAAGCAGTATCGCGAGTGATAAACTACACAAATTGCAACACGATGATAATATGGCGCAATATCGGCTTATCTAATCGGTAGTACCAGATGGACTACTGAATTAACTATGATTAGACGATTTTTAAATCTGCAGGGTTTAATCACTATGGTAATAATATTCTTAAAAGATGACCATCCTCTACTATAATAATAATACCAAATGGAGTCGAAATTTAAATGACATTGTTGACTTACTCGAATCGTTTGTAAATACAACCACTGAAATCTCTGGAGACCAGTATGCCACAATATAATTAGTAATCCCATTAATACACGTCCTAAAACTTGATGGCTTAGTCTCCACCGTTAAGACTGACAAACAAGCTATAGTGGCACGACGGTTTCCATATGATCAACGAACCAGGTGGTAACCTTGGTTGATCCTCGATTAAAAAAACCTGCATTTAGATCGTTATAACATGCAAACAATGCCCAACAATTTTTAACTAACGAGGTTTTATCATGTACACTACTTCATCGCAGTACTTTAAATGATTAATCAATATATGCGTCACATTCTGGAGGTACAGGACCAGGATTGCCGTTGTTTGTTTTATTAAGACGACCACCATTAATCTAATCTTTAACTTCCGATGCTATAATAAATGAATGACCTGCAATATAGTGAGCGACCTATAAATAACCAAACGTCCTATTTCCTTTTGGCTCGAAAATAAAAACCAATTTGAAGTTCTGTCAAGTATACCGTTAAAATATATTACAATACCTGCTACGTAAGTTCCTTTATAAAGGAATTTTTCAGCAGCCGGTGAAATGTTAAGCAACCGTCGAAGTCGTCTTAAACCACAGAAAGTTGAAATGCTGCTATTTCTCCTTCATTAAAATTTAATTAATTTTTTTTTAGTTTTAGTTATATGCTTAAATAAATAATTTTAGTTTCTTTAATGTACCTGAATTTAAAAAATAGTTAATTTGTAGCCAAATATAAACTATCGATATTGTGAGCACTATCGATATCATCCCATCACTACATTGGAAATGGAAACATTGCTATGGAGAATACAAGGGAATTAATAACATTGTCTGCAAATTTTTGTGTTACCAATGAATCAAAAGAGGATTTGAATATTGACATTTAAAGTAAAATATGTAGTCAAACAAAAAGCTACAAATCCATTGATTGCGTTATGGATCTAGATGAAGTTGTAAATTACCCAATTCAATTTTTAAATTCCCTTGATTTGCCTGGAACTCCACCTCATCTTCTACAATTAAAAATTGGTGTGCCAATAATTCTTTTACCCATTTAAATCAACCACGGCTTTGTGATGGAACCAGATTGTTTGTAAAAAAATTATACAAATACAAAGGTGAAAAAGTATTAATTCCACGTATACTAATCGTTCCATCAGAGATGCCATTTAAATTTAAATTTCCGGTACGTCCAATCCCTGCTTTCTCACATGGGAAATGATACGTTGGTTGCTTACGTGTTGGTAAACCGTCGTCATTATGCGTATTCGCACATGAAGGAAAAGCAAAAAAATATTGTTTATAAAATAGTATTGCAATACAACATTTATAATATATTTCATATATAATATATTTTTTATAAATTAATATATTATTCATTTAATTACCAAATTTAAAAAAAAATAAATCTTGAAATAAGGGACGTAAACGTAACAATAAATTTGTACGAATTTTCATTTCAAATAAAATATTTATTCCAATTTTAAAAATATTCTTCCATACAAGCATCACTGTGCTGCATATAATAGGAATTAGCTGCATACCTATATCTTTCCATTATTTTATACTTTTCCAGAATTAGTAGAATCGGACCCATAATAAGCTAGATTTCATTTTAGATTTTTCAATACGAATTTGTACATTAAGGAAATGCAAGTAAAATAATGTAAGATGAATTTTGTGATCCGTTCTGTTCCTAATTGTTGTTATATTATTCGTCTGTCAAAATGCAGACTCACAATGTTATATTGAATAAAAAACTGTAATTTCAGCTATTGTCAGATTTATTCAAAGATGTGAACTGGACCAAGTCTGGACCCGATCTTCCATAAGCCATTATTTGAATCCCTGACTCTAATTGAACTAGACTTTGTAACGACATTATATTTTAAAGAATATTATAAGAAAATACCAATTAATTTTCATACAATAAAATTTGTTAGCCTTCCTCTTAATTGCATTAAAATAGCTTTAATGTCTATTATGAGAAATAAATATCAGTTAAGTTATTAAATATCGAGATCTGCCAAATTAGAAATCAGGAACCTTTTAAAGATACGTAAAATTTGGCACGAAATAATTGCGAAGAGCGGCGAAATTAATGCTGCAAAGATCCCTTCAAGACAACCCATTTAAAATAATACTCACAGATTGCTTTCTGTGACCAGGACTAGTATATTTTAATGACCAAATTTGGAATCGAAAACGATGAAGCTAGATTTTTGGTACGGTGAAGACATGAACTGTATTACTGTTGTGCAGACTTATTGATCAAAATGACTTTAAAAGCCGTTGCTGCTTCATTATTTTGAGTGAGACTAGATTTTGATGAAGTTACAATAAATGACAATTTCTTGTTAATTGTGATCGTATAAAAACTTTCTAAACCTGGATATTAAAAGCAAATCTAAGAGCATATTTTGCTTAATTACCTTTCTTTGAAATGATACAAAAAATGTCACAAAATATTGTCATTTCATCAAAATCTAGTCCCAGAAGAGGGTATTGGATGGACTTTGTTCTTTCACCAATGCGACAATTTTTTAATGAAGTTTTCGTCCAACGAAATAAAAAATTTGGTTTGCCTGTTGATGTTTGGTTAGATCTTATAAATTTTATTTTATTGCTGTCATCTTTGAATTTCTGTAGCTACCAAGTACAATTTTTGCGAATTAGTACCAACAGCAGGAACTTAAGAGATTTTTTCCCCCTTTGCAGCTTCCTGTGAGCCAATTACAATATTTAATATTCCTGTGGGTAGCATGCACTTGAATATGTTGCAGTTGAATATGTTTAAGAAATTCGGGACATCTTTTAAAAAGGTGAGCGGCACATTATTTCATTCTAGACCCAATCCAGAATTTGCACCGTTCGGTGAAAATCGGCACCGACTATTTAATGAATCAAATAAATTTTTCCAGAAAACTCGCTGTTGCTGAAGCATTTTCAATAAATTTTTTATTTTTAAATCGTTTGAGATGGTTGAAAGTATTGATTTCGCTTGCACAGCTATAGCTTAGAATTTGAGTAGCTAAGCGAACCTGCATTTTGTCGAATGTTATGTGGGATTATGTTTTGAAGTGAGTTTTGGACATACACGAGTAACTGATTGGCTATTCTGTTGAAATAATTCCACTAGTATGTCCCAAGAAACTAGCCCATCGGATATTTTAAAATCGTATAGCGTAGCAATGTATTCCGTATTGATATATAAAGATATGGAATGTCATAGAGTGCAAACATTTTTCGGTTGTCGAATATAAAATATGATTTTTCTTTAGTAATTCCTAGTTGTTTATATGCATTTCTGTTATTTGCCCCTTGATCGCAAACAACACCCCAAATTTTGATACCTAATTTTTCAGCAGGAATATGACTTTCTGTTGCAACATAACTGACTACAAATTTGTCTGAACTAAAAATGCTTCTAGCCATAAATAAACAGATATATTTAGGTCAACCAGACCTTCTATCTCATCGGTAACACTATTAAATTTCAAATCTGTCCGAATTCTAATTTCATCGAATAAAAGTATATGTTGCTGGCTTCGTTCCGGCATATTCCTTATCTTCAATGCTATTTTTAAAAAAAGTAGCAGATTGAAACCTGGCTGTAATAGGTCCAAAACGTGCCAATTAATAATCTTGTAGACGGTAACTGTGTAGTTTTAATGAACTTTAGAGAAATTTATAAGCCGTATGCAATCTAAACTCAATACTTTGAGCCAAGTTTCGCTGTTTCTGTGAATATTTCGAATTCTTACTTCTATTTGCTAATATCATTTTGCAAAATTCTTTTGAATTTTCATTCACGTGACTTAAATTATCGATGTGATCCGAAATTTTTGTTAGCTTTTTAAACGTTTGTATTTATATTTTAAATTTTAAAATAATTGTAAAGCTTTAAAAAATTTGAAAGCTTTAAGTTAATAATTTAACAGCTTTAAATTTGAAAATATTAGGAAATCTAAATAAAATCCATAAATGAAAATTTGCATTAGCTTTCTTTAGTATCATTTTATAAGTTGTTGCAACTGACGCTAACAAGCTCTGCAAGTTGGTGTAACTGAAAGCTTAGCCCGAAAAAAATGTAAAAGCTACTGAACATTTTTAATTATTTATTCATTAGAATTAATATTAATTTTTAAAATTAAATCTAGTTAAAAGTTGTACAAAAGCTCATGTAAGCTTTTTTTTAGAATACAATAAATTGTATATTAATATGCGCGCCAAAAAATATTTAACCGATTTTAGCAAGTGATACTATTATTGATTTAAAAACTAATTGACAACAACAACAACTGGTCAACTGGTTGACAACAACAAATGTTGTCGTATTAAAATGTTTTCAATATTTTTGAAAAACATTAATTTAAATATCAGATTTTAAAACTACGCCCTATTGTATTACGACAATCTGAAGATTTTATTTAAGCTTTTTATAGACGATTTGTATAAAAGCTTCAAATTTAAAATATTAATGCATTTTAATTATTAATCATGTAAATTATAGCTAGAAATTATTAGGGAATCAAACGAAGATGAAATTATGGTTTTAATATTTATCCGCTATATGTGAAATTTAAACATTTTATAAAAACGTAAAACATTTATTTTTTAATATTTCTGTATCTAAAAAGGAAGAGTCGCTTTAGTGACTTGAAGCAAAAAATGTGTTAGACCTGGTTTATTTGTTTTCTTATAGTGCTCTGTATCAAATCAATTTTTAAAATGCTACTAAAATTAAAAAAAAATCTCAATGTGTTGCTTAACTGCATAAAAACAATTAAACGTACGAAAAAATCGCTTTTGTGAATAAATGTTAAAGTGTCCTATTTATTTTTTTTGCATTTAAGTTATTTTTATTATGGTTTAGCCACTTGTTTTGGTCAATATTGGGAACTCAAAAATTTCTATTGAATAGTTTAGAAAAAGCTTAAACTAAACTGCGATTTAATTATTTTCAATATTACTTTAAATAATTTGGTTTCAGATTCAAGCACTTCTTAAGAACACCCGTTTTACATCAAATATTTATTGAAACCAGTATGAGATTTTGTTGTTGTCAAAATCATCGCTATTTAATGCTGAAGCGTATTTTAATGATAAAAAACTTCGAGTTTTGGCAAATTATAAAAATCGCCTCCGAGTTAAGAATTGATTTGTTAATAAATTTTTAAGAATTGAGCACAATGATCTTAAAGGTGGTTCCACAATGATACCGTGTGGATATTTTATTTATGCTATTCTCTCGCTATTTAAGTTGCCTTCATATTCAACAAATTTTATTCTACAGTCATTGGTGTAGTGGGCAAAATAAAAAATCATTATCTATGTCAATGGTATTTATGATGTTCCTTTAAAGTAACATAAATATAAAAACGAACCACTACACTTATTTATTCACCCACTTAAAATGTTATGTAAATTGTTTTGTGGTACAAAATAAAAAAATCGGGGTTGACTTTGTCATCTATGTGGCCGAAGATGTTTTGCATGATAAGGTTTATAAGATGTATAATATAAATTATCTGCCACAGTTTCTTTACGCACAAATAAATGAGGGATTTTCTCTCTATAGTGTTCTCAAAATTTTAACTATTGTAAATCGTCATTTTGCAGATTTTAATTTAAATTTAAAATAAAGTAACCACCACGGTTTCTTTACGCAAGAATTGACACTACAACTGCTCCGATCGCATAAGCCATTTTCTTGCTACAGTGGTTGGACCAACCTAAGAAATCATACATTTAAATTAAAGGAAGTGCTTATAGTTGATGAGTAATTGCCTACGACCAAGAGCAATATTTTGTGTCAATTTTCTGAACATGCGGTGTAAAACGTTATCTACGTGAATGGAACCAATTCAATATTCAATATTTCGAGTTTCATTAAATCCGAAACCTTAAATTTCAGGAATACATAATCATTCGTATATCTTGAGCCTAATTCTATATGGAAATCGGGCTTATCGATTCAGAGTTTGGTCCAAAAGCTCTTAGTAATATTTCGCGACAAATAATTTTTTTAAACACGAAGTTCACACCTTACAAGAATAATTTGGTTAGTAAATTAATTTTTTGTAAATTTGTTATTCGCTTTCTGAGCAGGGATTTTGGTTGCAAAATAAGACTTGAAAATTAAAATTTTCGTACACATACTAGACGTTTAACAGTGAATTTTAGTATGTAAATAAAAATTTTAACTTTTAAGTCTCATTTTTAGACCAAAATCCCTACTTAGGTGTTTCTCAAAATTGTGAGTTTCGATTTTAACTTTTGACTCCAGCATCAGTTTATGATAGATGGATTTGTTCTAGATACTTTTTAAAGACTTAAGCATAACCTCAACTTCACGCTTCTTTGTAAAATACTTCTAGGAGGCCTAGCGTCTCATCTATTCAGAACATGTACCGTTTTGCCCATACGGGCTGTACTTTCTGATTTATAGACATTTTCGCACATCGCTTCTCGCTAAGTCTTCTCCATACACCATGAAAAATGTTTTCTCTTATTAAAGTCAAATAGTTCCGATTTACGAAAAATTTGACATTCAGTATAAAAGTTAGCTGTCAAAAATGAACCATTTAAATCTCTAAATCTACTCAAACCTGAGCACAATCGTGAAATTTTGAATTTTGATAACAAGCAACACTTTGCATCAAATAAATAAACGTGAAGAATTTAGTTGGTTGCATTTTATCAGTGAAATATATCATCATTTATATTTAAATCTGAATAATGGAAATATTCCTAACATCGGTCCCAATCGTGACCAAATATAATTCTATTAAATGTTTTTAAAGATATGCAAAATCATTTAGGCGAAACTTGCTTTTAATTTGTAAAGAGATTTGAGAACAGTGCCCTTTACCGCTTAATGTTAATTTTAAGCGTTTAGGAACTTTTCTAGAAATTGAAAGCTCAATTGGACTTTAAAATATTAAAACTATTTAAAGAAAACGTAATGAAGTTATTGAAAGGTTCCCATTTGTGAAATAATTTCTTTTGATAAGAAATGTTAAGCTCGATGTGTTACAGTTGAATTAAGCTTTTTAAAACCGACTGTACGGAAGTTTAAAATTTTAATATAATAACATATTTAATTTGAACTACTAGTTAGGAAAATTAGAACCATGTGTATTGTTCTTACATTTTGATGAAAATTACGATTTTCGGGAGCTTTTAGCCTTAATGAAAGTTTTTTTTTTATTAGGATTTTTATGAAAGTTCAGTATGATAAAAATGTAAAGACCACGCATTTTCAGAATCATCTGGTTAAAACGTATCAAAAAATATTTTGAGCTTTTATTCTTTAATAACCAAGCATTAACAGTGTTGCTAATCTTTTATTTGTTTTAAAGAAAATTAATCACATCAACAATGACAACCACAAAAAGTTGTTTTAATATTAAAAATAATCCCTCTAGCTTTTAGGACTAAACTCAAAGTATTCATAATTTTAAGTTTATCATTAAACCACACTATGGAGGCTTTAAGTTTACAAATAATTATTAATTTCAGTTAATACACGCGTAAAATATTACCATGTAGGTACTATTACTAACATTGGATGAAATAAAGCTATTTAAAATTGAAAGCTTTTGGTTCACTTGGTGTAATAAAAGCTTACTGATAACTTTCCTAGGCAAACGCTTAAATACTATCTTTCTTAGATACAATCTTTTATTTTCTAGAACTCGGCATACATATTATGTTATTAAATCACAATTGACAACAACAACAACTGGCTGACAACAACAAAAATTTTAAATTTTTAGTTGGTGCCACTAACAATAACTGACAATTAAAATTCGATTGAATAAAATAATTACGAATTTTTTAAGTGCCTGTTGTGGAAAAACTCCACAAACGATTAAAGGAGCTGTTTTTAAAAAGACATAAAGGCAAATCAATTTTTCAAAAAGCTACTTATATTTTATTAATTTAAAATATATTTCACAACAACAAATATTTTGGTTATATTAAGTAAATGCAGAAGATTCAATTATTAATCTCAAGTGTTAATTTTAAGTCAAGCTTCACCTGTATGCATTATTGTAATGTGTAATGTCTAAATTTTGATAAAATTGAGATAAACGCTGTCTATTTTAAATGAAGGACCATAGACAGAAAATTAGAGCTTATTATTGAATACCGGCCATTTTTTAGTGCAGTTGTTGAATCAACTGATATAGAGGTTCCCCTTTGGTTCTAAAATTTTGTTGTGAACAAAATGTTAATTTTGTCAACTTTTACATTGCCACCCTGCTGTAAACTTAAAAATGTGCTGGACGTATAATAAAGATTATTTGTAAACAGATCGGGAGTCAATAAAATATTATTTTTATTTTACAACTACATTAAGTTTTCATTAATATCTGTGCTCTTAAGTTACTTTAATCGTATATCTACTATATTGTAAATTTTTATTACTTTAAAGAACGCTGTAATAATTTTTATTTTTTGTTTTGCTCTACCAAGTAGCTTTTCCGATTCGCCCGTTAAATTTGATATTCGTTGGTATATGTGTATAAATTTTATATACAGTCCAACACAAAAATGTACTAGTATAACACGATTTAATAGTATATAATAACAATTATTATAGCGATTATATTATTGGTAATAAATTTTAAAATTGCCACGAATTTTTTTTATTTGTTAGCTCTGTATTAAAAAAATCTGTATTTTATTGTGTACAATACACTTTTTTACGTTTTTTTTTATTATTGACAGATATAAATAAATTTTGTTTTTTTATTTTTGTATAACGTAAATTTAATAATAAATCATGTCCCATCAGTTTTTTTTAATTTGATTGTTTTCTCTTATTTAAATAATAATAATTGCTCTCCGAAGAATAACAATAAAATACGGAACTTTTTTTTTTTTTGGATTGGGAAAGCTTTTCAACCAAATCGATTAATGCTTCAAATTTTTGTTTGTTAACCGGCAAAAATTATAGTGAAAATTCGTCGTTTCCAATCGATTGTAAAATTTTTAATATCCTACTCGTATGTTCACACTAAACCATATTGTATTGCTCTTTGTAACACATTCCGAATGTGTAAAAACGACTGGCCTCGCGGGATTGGAAACCATACTCTTCAATGCAATGAATAGGTGATTCATACGATTATATTCCAAGTTATAATAAGATAATAAAAAAAAATAATTCAGCCATATAATGAAATTTAATATTTAGTTGTGGAACCAAAGAAACAACACAAAATTCACAAATTTTTTGACTAATTTGACTATTTCTGATTCACTAAGTTTCTTTAGAAAATACTACCGGGACTATAAATTTCAGTATAATATATTATAATTTAATAGGTTGTCCTTTTAGCTATCATACACTTCAAACAGATTGTCGATTCATTTATAGTGTACTAAAAGTTTACTAAAAACAGCTATTTCTACCAAATGGGTTATGCTAGCGAACTGAAATCAAGGCTGGTTTAATATTGTATTATCATAATCTTTAGCTTTCTAACTGAAAACGAACAAAAAATATTTTAGCTACTCCAGATAGCATGAACTATACCCTTGTTGATTTTTTGGAAATCCTGATAGCATCTATACGCTCAGTAGAATCGGTATAGCTCCGAAACTAGATTGAATATTTACAATCTGTTTGAAGTGTTTGTCTCTTCATAAAATATGAGCTTTTTCAATTGGCGAAATATTTCAAAATAGTGTTTAAGTTCTTGAAAATTAAATCCATTTCTGTAAAAAAAAAACAAATCTTTGTAAGTAAAAAAATTTATTATTAAATTGATTGGCGCAGGTTGTTAATTTCCGCCTATTATGTGAATATCCTTAATCTAAGTTTATTAAGAGCTATAGCTGAATTGTCAAATATCAATAAAATTTTGATGGTTTTTAACTTTTATGAACTCTTTTATATCTGAATTTGTGGGCTATAGTTCAGTTGATTTTCAATAAAATTGAATTTTCTGCGAATTCTGTAGAAATGTTCGAGCGATTCAAATGACCGTTGACATTGCAATTACAGGTCTCAACGCCTATTGATAGAGGTATCAATCAACGAAATCGGAGTCCAATTGCAGATTTTCGATTTTTGTGGCTCTGAATTTGTGGGCTATAGTTCAGTTGATTTTCAATAAAATTGAATTTTCTGCGAAATGTGCAGAACTATTCGAGCGATTTAAATGACCGTTGGCATGGCGATTACAGGTCTCAACGCCTATTAATAGAGGTATCAATCAACGAAATCGGAGTCCAATTGCAGATTTTCGATTTTTGTGGCTCAGAATTTGTGGGCTATAGTTCAGTTGATTTTCAATAAAATTGAATTTTCTGCGAAATGTGTAGAACTATTTGAGCGATTCAAATGACCGTTGGCATGGCGATTACAGGTCTCAACGCCTATTGATAGAGGTATCAATCAACGAAATCGGAACACAATTGCAGATTTTCGATTTTTCTGGCTCTGAATTTGTGGGCAATAGTTCAGTTGATTTTCAATAAAATTGAATTTTCTGCGAAATGTGTAGAAATGTTCGAGCGATTCAAATGATCGTTGGTATGGTGATTACAGGTCTCAACGCCTATTGATAGAGGTATCAATCAACGAAATCGGAGCACAATTGCAGATTTTCGATTTTTCTGGCTCTGAATTTGTGGGCTATAGTTCAGTTGATTTTCTATAAAATTAAATTTTCTGAAAAATGTGTAGAAATGTGCGAGCGTTCCAAATGCTCGTTGGTATGGTGGTTACAGGTCTCAACGCCTATTGATAGTGGTATCAATCAACGAAATCGGAGCACAATTGCAGATTTTCGATTTTTCTGGCTCTGAATTTGTGGGCTATAGTTCAGTTGATTTTCAATAAAATTGAATTTTCTGCGAAATGTGTAGAAATGTTCGAGGGATTCAAATGTTCGTTGGTATTGTGGTTACAGGTCTCAACGCCTATTGATAGAGGTATCAATCAACGAAATCGGAGCACAATTGCAGATTTTCGATTTTTCTGGCTCTGAATTTGTGGGCTATAGTTCAGTTGATTTTCAATAAAATTGAATTTTCTGCGAAATGTGTAGAAATGTTCAAGCGATTCAAATGATCGTTGGTATCGTGATTACAGGTCTCAACGCCTATTGATAGAGGTATCAATCAACGAACTCGGAGCACAATTGCAGATTTTCGATTTTTCTGGCTCTGAATTTGTGGGCTATAGTTCAGTTGATTTTCAATAAAATTGAATTTTCTGCGAAATGTGTAGAAATGTTCGAGCGATTCAAATGATCGTTGGTATCGTGATTACAGGTCTCAACGCCTATTGATAGAGGTATCAATCAACGAAATCGGAGCACAATTGCAGATTTTCGATTTTTCTGGCTCTGAATTTGTGGGCTACAGTTCAGTTGATTTTCAATAAAATTGAATTTTCTGCGAAATGTGTAGAAATGTTCGAGCGATTCAAATGATCGTTGGTATCGTGATTACCGGTCTCAACGCCTATTGATAGAGGTATCAATCAACGAAATCGGAGCACAATTGCAGATTTTCGATTTTTCTGGCTCTGAATTTGTGGGCTATAGTTCAGTTGATTTTCAATAAAATTGAATTTTCTGCGAAATGTGTAGAAATGTTCGAGCGATTCAAATGATCGTTGGTATCGTGATTACAGGTCTCAACGCCTATTGATAGAGGTATCAATCAACGAAATCGGAGTCCAATTGCAGATTTTCGATTTTTCTGGCTCTGAATTTGTGGGCTATAGTTCAGTCGATTTTCAATAAAATTGAATTTTCTGCGAAATGTGTATAAATGTTCGAGCGATTCAAATGATCGTTGGTATCGTGATTACAGGTCTCAACGCCTATTGATAGAGGTATCAATCAACGAAATCGGAGCACAATTGCAGATTTTCGATTTTTCTGGCTCTGAATTTGTGGGCTACAGTTCAGTTGATTTTCAATAAAATTGAATTTTCTGTGAAATGTGTAGAAATGTTCGAGCGATTCAAATGATCGTTGGTATGGCGATTACAGGTCTCAACGCCTATTGATAGAGGTATCAATCAACGAAATCGGAGCACAATTGCAGATTTTCGATTTTTCTGGCTCTGAATTTGTGGGCTATAGTTCAGTTTATCTTCAATAAAATTGAAGTTTCTGCGAAATGTATAGAAATATTCGAGCGATTCAAATGACCTTTGGCATGACGATTACAGGTCTCAACGCCTATTGATAGAGGTATCAATCAACGAAATCGGAGCATAATGGCAGATTTTCGATTTTTCTGGCTCTGAATTTGTGGGCTATAGTTCAGTTGATTTTCAATAAAATTGAATTTTCTGTGAAATGTGTAGAAATGTTCGAGCGATTCAAATGATCGTTGGTATGGCGATTACAGGTCTCAACGCCTATTGATAGAGGTATCAATCAACGAAATCGGAGCATAATGGCAGATTTTTGATTTTTCTGGCTCTGAATTTGTGGGCTATAGTTCAGTTTATCTTCAATAAAATTGAATTTTCTGCGAAATGTATAGAAATATTCGAGCGATTCAAATGACCTTTGGCATGACGATTACAGGTCTCAACGCCTATTGATAGAGGTATCAATCAACGAAATCGGAGCACAATTGCAGATTTTCGATTTTTCTGGCTCTGAATTTGTGGGCTATAGTTCAGTTGATTTTCAATAAAATTGAATTTTCTGTGAAATGTGTAGAAATGTTCGAGCGATTCAAATGATCGTTGGTATGGCGATTACAGGTCTCAACGCCTATTGATAGAGGTATCAATCAACGAAATCGGAGCACAATTGCAGATTTTCGATTTTTCTGGCTCTGAATTTGTGGGCTACAGTTCAGTTGATTTTCAATAAAATTGAATTTTCTGCGAAATGTGTAGAAATGTTCGAGCGATTCAAATGATCGTTGGTATCGTGATTACCGGTCTCAACGCCTATTGATAGAGGTATCAATCAACGAAATCGGAGCACAATTGCAGATTTTCGATTTTTCTGGCTCTGAATTTGTGGGCTATAGTTCAGTTGATTTTCAATAAAATTGAATTTTCTGCGAAATTTATAGAAATATTCGAGCGATTCAAATGACCTTTGGCATGACGATTACAGGTCTCAACGCCTATTGATAGAGGTATCAATCAACGAGAAGATTTTCGATTTTTCTGGCTCTGAATTTGTGGGCTATAGTTCAGTTGATTTTCAATAAAATTGAATTTTCTGCGAAATGTGTAGAAATGTTCGAGTGATTCAAATGATCGTTGGTATGGTGATTACGGGTCTCAACGCCTATTGATAGAGGTATCAATCAACGAAATCGGAGCACAATTGCAGATTTTCGATTTTTCAGGCTCTGAATTTGTGGGCTATAGTTCAGTTGATTTTCAATAAAATTGAATTTTCTGCGAAATGTATAGAAATATTCGAGCGATTCAAATGACCTTTGGCATGACGATTACAGGTCTCAACGCCTATTGATAGAGGTATCAATCAACGAAATCGGAGCATAATGGCAGATTTTCGATTTTTCTGGCTCTGAATTTGTGGGCTATAGTTCAGTTGATTTTCAATAAAATTGAATTTTCTGTGAAATGTGTAGAAATGTTCGAGCGATTCAAATGATTGGTATGGTGATTACGGGTCTCAACGCCTATTGATAGAGGTATCAATCAACGAAATCGGAGCACAATTGCAGATTTTTGATTTTTCTGGCTCTGAATTTGTGGGCTATAGTTCAGTTTATCTTCAATAAAATTGAATTTTCTGCGAAATGTGTAGAAATGTTCGAGTGATTCAAATGATCGTTGGTATGGTGATTACGGGTCTCAACGCCTATTGATAGAGGTATCAATCAACGAAATCGGAGCACAATTGCAGATTTTTGATTTTTCAGGCTCTGAATTTGTGGGCTATAGTTCAGTTGATTTTCAATAAAATTGAATTTTCTGCGAAATGTGTAGAAATGTTTGAGTGATTCAAATGATCGTTGGTATGGTGATTACGGGTCTCAACGCCTATTGATAGAGGTATCAATCAACGAAATCGGAGCACAATTGCAGATTTTTGATTTTTCTGGCTCTGAATTTGTGGGCTATAGTTCAGTTGATTTTCAATAAAATTGAATTTTCTGCGAAATGTGTAGAAATGTTCGAGTGATTCAAATGATCGTTGGTATGGTGATTACGGGTCTCAACGCCTATTGATAGAGGTATCAATCAACGAAATCGGAGCACAATTGCAGATTTTCGATTTTTCAGGCTCTGAATTTGTGGGCTATAGTTCAGTTGATTTTCAATAAAATTGAATTTTCTGCGAAATGTATAGAAATATTCGAGCGATTCAAATGACCTTTGGCATGACGATTACAGGTCTCAACGCCTATTGATAGAGGTATCAATCAACGAAATCGGAGCATAATGGCAGATTTTCGATTTTTCTGGCTCTGAATTTGTGGGCTATAGTTCAGTTGATTTTCAATAAAATTGAATTTTCTGCGAAATGTGTAGAAATGTTCGAGCGATTCAAATGATCGTTGGTATCGTGATTACCGGTCTCAACGCCTATTGATAGAGGTATCAATCAACGAAATCGGAGCACAATTGCAGATTTTCGATTTTTCTGACTCTGAATTTGTGGGCTATAGTTCAGTTGATTTTCAATAAAATTGAATTTTCTGCGAAATTTATAGAAATATTCGAGCGATTCAAATGACCTTTGGCATGACGATTACAGGTCTCAACGCCTATTGATAGAGGTGTCAATCAACGAAATCGGAGCATAATGGCAGATTTTCGATTTTTCTGGCTCTGAATTTGTGGGCTATAGTTCAGTTGATTTTCAATAAAATTGAATTTTCTGCGAAATGTGTAGAAATGTTCGAGTGATTCAAAGATCGTTGGTATGGTGATTACGGGTCTCAACGCCTATTGATAGAGGTATCAATCAACGAAATCGGAGCACAATTGCAGATTTTCGATTTTTCAGGCTCTGAATTTGTGGGCTATAGTTCAGTTGATTTTCAATAAAATTGAATTTTCTGCGAAATGTATAGAAATATTCGAGCGATTCAAATGACCTTTGGCATGACGATTACAGGTCTCAACGCCTATTGATAGAGGTATCAATCAACGAAATCGGAGCATAATGGCAGATTTTCGATTTTTCTGGCTCTGAATTTGTGGGCTATAGTTCAGTTGATTTTCAATAAAATTGAATTTTCTGCGAAATGTATAGAAATATTCGAGCGATTCAAATGACCTTTGGCATGACGATTACAGGTCTCAACGCCTATTGATAGAGGTATCAATCAACGAAATCGGAGCATAATGGCAGATTTTCGATTTTTCTGGCTCTGAATTTGTGGGCAATAGTTCAGTTGATTTTCAATAAAATTGAATTTTCTGCGAAATGTGTAGAAATGTTCGAGCGATTCAAATGATCGTTGGTATGGCGATTACAGGTCTCAACGCCTATTGATAGAGGTATCAATCAACGAAATCGGAGCACAATTGCAGGTTTTCGATTTTTCTGGCTCTGAATTTGTGGGCTATAGTTCAGTTGATTTTCAATAAAATTGAATTTTCTGCGAAATGTGTAGAAATGTTCAAGCGATTCAAATGATCGTTGGTATCGTGATTACAGGTCTCAACGCCTATTGATAGAGGTATCAATCAACGAACTCGGAGCACAATTGCAGATTTTCGATTTTTCTGGCTCTGAATTTGTGGGCTATAGTTCAGTTGATTTTCAATAAAATTGAATTTTCTGCGAAATGTGTAGAAATGTTCGAGCGATTCAAATGATCGTTGGTATCGTGATTACAGGTCTCAACGCCTATTGATAGAGGTATCAATCAACGAAATCGGAGCACAATTGCAGATTTTCGATTTTTCTGGCTCTGAATTTGTGGGCTACAGTTCAGTTGATTTTCAATAAAATTGAATTTTCTGCGAAATGTGTAGAAATGTTCGAGCGATTCAAATGATCGTTGGTATCGCGATTACAGGTCTCAACGCCTATTGATAGAGGTATCAATCAACGAAATCGGAGCATAATGGCAGATTTTCGATTTTTCTGGCTCTGAATTTGTGGGCTACAGTTCAGTTGATTTTCAATAAAATTGAATTTTCTGCGAAATGTGTAGAAATGTTCGAGCGATTCAAATGATCGTTGGTATGGTGATTACAGGTCTCAACGCCTATTGATAGAGATATCAATCAACGAAATCGGAGCACAATTGCAGATTTTCGATTTTTCTGGCTCTGAATTTGTGGGCTATAGTTCAGTTGATTTCAATAAAATTGAATTTTCTGCGAAATGTGTAGAAATATTCGAGCAATTTAAATGATCGTTGGTATGGCGGTTACAGGTCTCAACGCCTATTGATAGAGGTATCAATCAACGAAATCGGAGAACAATTGCAGATTTTCGATTTTTCTTGCTCTGAATTTGTGGGCTATAGTTCAGTTGATTTTCAATAAAATTGAATTTTCTGCGAAATGTGTAGAAATGTTCGAGCGATTCAAATGACCTTTGGCATGACGATTACAGGTCTCAACGCCTATTGATAGAGGTATCAATCAACGAAATCGGAGCATAATGGCAGATTTTCGATTTTTCTGGCTCTGAATTTGTGGGCTACAGTTCAGTTGATTTTCAATAAAATTGAATTTTCTGTGAAATGTGTAGAAATGTTCGAGCGATTCAAATGATCGTTGGTATCGTGATTACAGGTCTCAACGCCTATTGATAGAGGTATCAATCAACGAAATCGGAGCACAATTGCAGATTTTCGATTTTTCTGGCTCTGAATTTGTGGGCTACAGTTCAGTTGATTTTCAATAAAATTGAATTTTCTGCGAAATGTGTAGAAATGTTCGAGCGATTCAAATGATCGTTGGTATCGTGATTACCGGTCTCAACGCCTATTGATAGAGGTATCAATCAACGAAATCGGAGCACAATTGCAGATTTTCGATTTTTCTGGCTCTGAATTTGTGGGCTATAGTTCAGTTGATTTTCAATAAAATTGAATTTTCTGCGAAATGTGTAGAAATGTTCGAGCGATTCAAATGATCGTTGGTATCGTGATTACAGGTCTCAACGCCTATTGATAGAGGTATCAATCAACGAAATCGGAGTCCAATTGCAGATTTTCGATTTTTCTGGCTCTGAATTTGTGGGCTATAGTTCAGTCGATTTTCAATAAAATTGAATTTTCTGCGAAATGTGTATAAATGTTCGAGCGATTCAAATGATCGTTGGTATCGTGATTACAGGTCTCAACGCCTATTGATAGAGGTATCAATCAACGAAATCGGAGCACAATTGCAGATTTTCGATTTTTCTGGCTCTGAATTTGTGGGCTACAGTTCAGTTGATTTTCAATAAAATTGAATTTTCTGTGAAATGTGTAGAAATGTTCGAGCGATTCAAATGATCGTTGGTATGGCGATTACAGGTCTCAACGCCTATTGATAGAGGTATCAATCAACGAAATCGGAGCATAATGGCAGATTTTCGATTTTTCTGGCTCTGAATTTGTGGGCTATAGTTCAGTTGATTTTCAATAAAATTGAATTTTCTGCGAAATGTATAGAAATATTCGAGCGATTCAAATGACCTTTGGCATGACGATTACAGGTCTCAACGCCTATTGATAGAGGTATCAATCAACGAAATCGGAGCATAATGGCAGATTTTCGATTTTTCTGGCTCTGAATTTGTGGGCTACAGTTCAGTTGATTTTCAATAAAATTGAATTTTCTGTGAAATGTGTAGAAATGTTCGAGCGATTCAAATGATCGTTGGTATCGTGATTACAGGTCTCAACGCCTATTGATAGAGGTATCAATCAACGAAATCGGAGCATAATGGCAGATTTTCGATTTTTCTGGCTCTGAATTTGTGGGCTATAGTTCAGTTGATTTTCAATAAAATTGAATTTTCTGTGAAATGTGTAGAAATGTTCGAGCGATTCAAATGATCGTTGGTATGGTGATTACGGGTCTCAGCGCCTATTGATAGAGGTATCAATCAACGAAATCGGAGCACAATTGCAGATTTTTGATTTTTCTGGCTCTGAATTTGTGGGCTATAGTTCAGTTTATCTTCAATAAAATTGAATTTTCTGCGAAATGTATAGAAATATTCGAGCGATTCAAATGACCTTTGGCATGACGATTACAGGTCTCAACGCCTATTGATAGAGGTATCAATCAACGAAATCGGAGCACAATTGCAGATTTTCGATTTTTCTGGCTCTGAATTTGTGGGCTATAGTTCAGTTGATTTTCAATAAAATTGAATTTTCTGTGAAATGTGTAGAAATGTTCGAGCGATTCAAATGACCTTTGGCATGACGATTACAGGTCTCAACGCCTATTGATAGAGGTATCAATCAACGAGAAGATTTTCGATTTTTCTGGCTCTGAATTTGTGGGCTATAGTTCAGTTGATTTTCAATAAAATTGAATTTTCTGCGAAATGTGTAGAAATGTTCGAGTGATTCAAATGATCGTTGGTATGGCGATTACAGGTCTCAACGCCTATTGATAGAGGTATCAATCAACGAAATCGGAGCACAATTGCAGATTTTCGATTTTTCTGGCTCTGAATTTGTGGGCTATAGTTCAGTTGATTTTCAATAAAATTGAATTTTCTGCGAAATTTATAGAAATATTCGAGCGATTCAAATGACCTTTGGCATGACGATTACAGGTCTCAACGCCTATTGATAGAGGTATCAATCAACGAGAAGATTTTCGATTTTTCTGGCTCTGAATTTGTGGGCTATAGTTCAGTTGATTTTCAATAAAATTGAATTTTCTGCGAAATGTGTAGAAATGTTCGAGTGATTCAAATGATCGTTGGTATGGTGATTACGGGTCTCAACGCCTATTGATAGAGGTATCAATCAACGAAATCGGAGCACAATTGCAGATTTTCGATTTTTCAGGCTCTGAATTTGTGGGCTATAGTTCAGTTGATTTTCAATAAAATTGAATTTTCTGCGAAATGTATAGAAATATTCGAGCGATTCAAATGACCTTTGGCATGACGATTACAGGTCTCAACGCCTATTGATAGAGGTATCAATCAACGAAATCGGAGCATAATGGCAGATTTTCGATTTTTCTGGCTCTGAATTTGTGGGCTATAGTTCAGTTGATTTTCAATAAAATTGAATTTTCTGTGAAATGTGTAGAAATGTTCGAGCGATTCAAATGATTGGTATGGTGATTACGGGTCTCAACGCCTATTGATAGAGGTATCAATCAACGAAATCGGAGCACAATTGCAGATTTTTGATTTTTCTGGCTCTGAATTTGTGGGCTATAGTTCAGTTTATCTTCAATAAAATTGAATTTTCTGCGAAATGTATAGAAATATTCGAGCGATTCAAATGACCTTTGGCATGACGATTACAGGTCTCAACGCCTATTGATAGAGGTGTCAATCAACGAAATCGGAGCATAATGGCAGATTTTCGATTTTTCTGGCTCTGAATTTGTGGGCTATAGTTCAGTTGATTTTCAATAAAATTGAATTTTCTGCGAAATGTGTAGAAATGTTCGAGTGATTCAAATGATCGTTGGTATGGTGATTACGGGTCTCAACGCCTATTGATAGAGGTATCAATCAACGAAATCGGAGCACAATTGCAGATTTTCGATTTTTCTGGCTCTGAATTTGTGGGCTATAGTTCAGTTTATCTTCAATAAAATTGAATTTTCTGCGAAATGTATAGAAATATTCGAGCGATTCAAATGACCTTTGGCATGACGATTACAGGTCTCAACGCCTATTGATAGAGGTATCAATCAACGAAATCGGAGCATAATGGCAGATTTTCGATTTTTCTGGCTCTGAATTTGTGGGCTATAGTTCAGTTGATTTTCAATAAAATTGAATTTTCTGCGAAATGTATAGAAATATTCGAGCGATTCAAATGACCTTTGGCATGACGATTACAGGTCTCAACGCCTATTGATAGAGGTATCAATCAACGAAATCGGAGCATAATGGCAGATTTTCGATTTTTCTGGCTCTGAATTTGTGGGCAATAGTTCAGTTGATTTTCAATAAAATTGAATTTTCTGCGAAATGTGTAGAAATGTTCGAGCGATTCAAATGATCGTTGGTATGGCGATTACAGGTCTCAACGCCTATTGATAGAGGTATCAATCAACGAAATCGGAGCACAATTGCAGATTTTCGATTTTTCTGGCTCTGAATTTGTGGGCTATAGTTCAGTTGATTTTCAATAAAATTGAATTTTCTGCGAAATGTGTAGAAATGTTCAAGCGATTCAAATGATCGTTGGTATCGTGATTACAGGTCTCAACGCCTATTGATAGAGGTATCAATCAACGAACTCGGAGCACAATTGCAGATTTTCGATTTTTCTGGCTCTGAATTTGTGGGCTATAGTTCAGTTGATTTTCAATAAAATTGAATTTTCTGCGAAATGTGTAGAAATGTTCGAGCGATTCAAATGATCGTTGGTATCGTGATTACAGGTCTCAACGCCTATTGATAGAGGTATCAATCAACGAAATCGGAGCACAATTGCAGATTTTCGATTTTTCTGGCTCTGAATTTGTGGGCTACAGTTCAGTTGATTTTCAATAAAATTGAATTTTCTGCGAAATGTGTAGAAATGTTCGAGCGATTCAAATGATCGTTGGTATCGCGATTACAGGTCTCAACGCCTATTGATAGAGGTATCAATCAACGAAATCTGAGCACAATTGCAGATTTTCGATTTTTCTGGCTCTGAATTTGTGGGCTATAGTTCAGTTGATTTTCAATAAAATTGAATTTTCTGCGAAATGTGTAGAAATGTTCGAGCGATTCAAATGATCGTTGGTATGGTGATTACAGTTCTCAACGCCTATTGATAGAGATATCAATCAACGAAATCGGAGCACAATTGCAGATTTTCGATTTTTCTGGCTCTGAATTTGTGGGCTATAGTTCAGTTGATTTCAATAAAATTGAATTTTCTGCGAAATGTGTAGAAATATTCGAGCAATTTAAATGATCGTTGGTATGGCGGTTACAGGTCTCAACGCCTATTGATAGAGGTATCAATCAACGAAATCGGAGAACAATTGCAGATTTTCGATTTTTCTTGCTCTGAATTTGTGGGCTATAGTTCAGTTGATTTTCAATAAAATTGAATTTTCTGCGAAATGTGTAGAAATGTTCGAGCGATTCAAATGACCTTTGGCATGACGATTACAGGTCTCAACGCCTATTGATAGAGGTATCAATCAACGAAATCGGAGCATAATGGCAGATTTTCGATTTTTCTGGCTCTGAATTTGTGGGCTATAGTTCAGTTGATTTTCAATAAAATTGAATTTTCTGCGAAATGTGTAGAAATGTTCGAGCGATTCAAATGATCGTTGGTATGGTGATTACGGGTCTCAGCGCCTATTGATAGAGGTATCAATCAACGAAATCGGAGAACAATTGCAGATTTTCGATTTTTCTTGCTCTGAATTTGTGGGCTATAGTTCAGTTGATTTTCAATAAAATTGAATTTTCTGCGAAATGTGTAGAAATGTTCGAGCGATTCAAATGACCTTTGGCATGACGATTACAGGTCTCAACGCCTATTGATAGAGGCAGGGCCTTTCAGAGCTAGCAGGGGGCCTGGGCCAAATTATTAAAATGGGACCCCATAAACATAAAATAAAACAATCTTAAGCTTATATCACATGAATTCATTTTAGTATTTATTAGAATTTATTAGAAATTATTAGATTGAAGCTTTTCTCGCTTTATTATTAGAAAATTCTCTAATGATTTGCTCAAAATTAATTTTTCTTGCCATGTCGTGGTTAATGTTTAACATTGCCAATCCATTTAACCGTTGTTCTGCCATTGTTGAGCGATGAAATTTTTTTATTCTTTTAAGAACACTGAAACTCCTCTCGGCTGAAGACACAGATGCAGGAATACTTAAAAATATTCTTAAGACAATGATAAGATTTGGAAATCAACCAGCTAAGTTTTACTGAGAATATTTTCTAATAAATTCGTTGGTGTCGGATCTGCATTGAAATTAGCTGCATACATTTTTTTAAGGAATTTTACCTCATCTAGTAACTCGTTTGATAACTCACTCGTGTATTTTGAATGCAAACGGTTTACTGCAGCTTCAATTTTTTCATCAGTCAAATTTGGAAATGACCAAAGAAAACCGAAAAGATTGCAGATATTTTGTAAAGATTTAAATTGTCTTTGTAAGCGAGCTATTACGGAATTAACTATTACGTTAAACACATTTATCCTGTAGTATTTTTCAGCATCCGATTGTGTCGGTATCGTTCTATTAATGGCAAAATCACATGTAACTCCATATTCACGTGCTTTAGCTTTTTTTCTTTTTTTTTCCGCTGGCGCTACATCCCATAGAGGGATTTGGCCGCTTCATTTTTTGAAGTTTCGTAATCATTTTGTTAACGGATAATGAGTAATTAATTCATTGATCCTACCCTTAACCAGCCGTGATTTTTTCATCACCCGCCGGGACCTCCGGAGCGTAGAGCAAGTATGCTAACCACTGTGCCACCGGGGCGGCTTTAGCTTTTGCTTTCGCAAATATTTCATTCCACATTCCACTTAAATTGCGAAATATCATTACTAGACTTTCAATATTATTTTGCTCAATATCAAGTGTAGCATTTCGAGCTTCAATTACCAAATTTGTCTGATGCAAATCTGTCAAAATTTCGAGCCATATGATAGAAAGCAAAACACATTCAAATTTATTTAAATATTTCTCAATTGAGTGTAATTCAACGATTGCGTGTGGTGGTAAATTAAAGGAATGCATTGCATTTAAAGCATCTCGAATAGATAATAGATTTTTGGCTATTGGTTTTACTGCATCAATTCTAGCAGACCATCTAGTTTTGGAAATCGAATGAAGAGACATACGGATATGTTTCTTTAAAACCTCCCATCTCCGCGGACTACTGCTAAAAAAATTATACATTTGTTGTATAACTCCAAAAAATAGTACAGCTTCTTTACACGATTCAGCTGAATCAACTCCAACAAGATTTAATGTGTGGTTCCCACAGCTGGAAAAAATACAATTAGGATTACGTTTCGTAAGAATGGCTTGCACACCGTTTAGCTTGCCAGCCATATTTGCACCATTATCATATGCTCGGGCAATACATAAATTAAAATTTAATTCCATATCCGACAAAATTTCAAGAATTCTGGCAGCAATTTCTTCTCCGGTTTTTCCAGAGAATGAGTCGAAGCAAATAAAACGCTCTTCATCTTGTTCTTGTTATAAAGACAAAATACTATCGAAGATCAAGCGCAAATGAGAAATCTATAGTAACAAAAAATTCGGGGGCCCCTAAAAATCGGGGGCCCGTGCCGTATGGCCCGGCTGGCCCACCCTCTGATTGGCCCTGGATAGAGGTATCAATCAACGAAATCGGAGCATAATGGCAGATTTTCGATTTTTCTGGCTCTGAATTTGTGGGCTATAGTTCAGTTGATTTTCAATAAAATTGAATTTTCTGCGAAATGTGTAGAAATGTTCGAGCGATTCAAATGATCGTTGGTATCGTGATTACAGGTCTCAACGCCTATTGATAGAGGTATCAATCAACGAAATCGGAGCACAATTGCAGATTTTCGATTTTTCTGGCTCTGAATTTGTGGGCTACAGTTCAGTTGATTTTCAATAAAATTGAATTTTCTGCGAAATGTGTAGAAATGTTCGAGCGATTCAAATGATCGTTGGTATCGCGATTACAGGTCTCAACGCCTATTGATAGAGGTATCAATCAACGAAATCTGAGCACAATTGCAGATTTTCGATTTTTCTGGCTCTGAATTTGTGGGCTATAGTTCAGTTGATTTTCAATAAAATTGAATTTTCTGCGAAATGTGTAGAAATGTTCGAGCGATTCAAATGATCGTTGGTATGGTGATTACAGGTCTCAACGCCTATTGATAGAGATATCAATCAACGAAATCGGAGCACAATTGCAGATTTTCGATTTTTCTGGCTCTGAATTTGTGGGCTATAGTTCAGTTGATTTCAATAAAATTGAATTTTCTGCGAAATGTGTAGAAATATTCGAGCAATTTAAATGATCGTTGGTATGGCGGTTACAGGTCTCAACGCCTATTGATAGAGGTATCAATCAACGAAATCGGAGCATAATGGCAGATTTTCGATTTTTCTGGCTCTGAATTTGTGGGCTATAGTTCAGTTGATTTTCAATAAAATTGAATTTTCTGTGAAATGTGTAGAAATGTTCGAGCGATTCAAATGATCGTTGGTATGGTGATTACGGGTCTCAGCGCCTATTGATAGAGGTATCAATCAACGAAATCGGAGCACAATTGCAGATTTTTGATTTTTCTGGCTCTGAATTTGTGGGCTATAGTTCAGTTTATCTTCAGTAAAATTGAATTTTCTGCGAAATGTGTAGAAATGTTCGAGCGATTCAAATGACCTTTGGCATGACGATTACAGGTCTCAACGCCTATTGATAGAAGTATCAATCAACGAAATCGGAACACAATTGCAGATTTTCAATTTTTGTGGCTCAGAATTTGTGGGCTATAGTTCAGTTGATTTTCTATAAAATTGAATTTTCTGCGAAATGTATAGAAATGTTCGAGCGATTCAAATGATCGTTGGTATGGTGATTACAGGTCTCAACGCCTATTGATAGAGGTATCAATCAACGAAATCGGAGCCCAATTGCAGATTTTCAATTTTTGAAGCTCAGAATTTGTGGGCTATAGTTCAGTTGATTTTCAATAAAATTTAATTTTCTGCGAAATGTATAGAAATATTCGAGCGATTCAAATGACCGTTGGCATTGCAATTACAGGTCTCAACGCCTATTGATAGAGGTATCAATCAACGAAATCGGAACACAATTGCAGATTTTCGATTTTTCTGGCTCTGAATTTGTGGGCAATAGTTCAGTTGATTCTCAATAAAATTGAATTTTCTGCGAAATGTGTAGAAATGTTCGAGCGATTCAAATGATCGTTGGTATGGTGATTACAGGTCTCAACGCCTATTGATAGAGGTATCAATCAACGAAATCGGAGCAAAATTGCAGATTTTCGATTTTTCTGGCTCTGAATTTGTGGGCTATAGTTCAGTTGATTTTCAATAAAATTAAATTTTCTGAAAAATGTGTAAAATTGTGCGAGCGTTCCAAAAGCTCGTTGGTATGGTGGTTACAGGTCTCAACGCCTATTGATAGTGGTATCAATCAACGAAATCGGAGCACAATTGCAGATTTTCGATTTTTCTGGCTCTGAATTTGTGGGCTATAGTTCAGTTGATTTTCAATAAAATTGAATTTTCTGCGAAATGTGTAGAAATGTTCGAGCGATTCAAATGATCGTTGGTTTGGTGATTACGGGTCTCAACGCCTATTGATAGAAATATCAATCAACGAAATCGGAGCACAATTGCAGATTTTCGATTTTTCTGGCTCTGAATTTGTGGGCTACAGTTCAGTTGATTTTCAATAAAATTGAATTTTCTGCGAAATGTGTAGAAATGTTCGAGCGATTCAAATGATCGTTGGTATCGTGATTACCGGTCTCAACGCCTATTGATAGAGGTATCAATCAACGAAATCGGAGCACAATTGCAGATTTTCGATTTTTCTGGCTCTGAATTTGTGGACTATAGTTCAGTTGATTTTCAATAAAATTGAATTTTCTGCGAAATGTGTAGAAATATTCGAGCGATTCAAATGATCGTTGGTATCGTGATTACAGGTCTCAACGCCTATTGATAGAGGTATCAATCAACGAAATCGGAGTACAATTGCAGATTTTCGATTTTTCTGGCTCTGAATTTGTGGGCTATAGTTCAGTCGATTTTCAATAAAATTTAATTTTCTGCGAAATGTGTAGAAATGTTCGAGCGATTCAAATGATCGTTGGTATCGCGATTACAGGTCTCAACGCCTATTGATAGAGGTATCAATCAACGAAATCGGAGCACAATTGCAGATTTTCGATTTTTCTGGCTCTGAATTTGTGGGCTATAGTTCAGTTGATTTTCAATAAAATTGAATTTTCTGCGAAATGTGTAGAAATGTTCGAGCGATTCAAATGATCGTTGGTATGGTGATTACAGGTCTCAACGCCTATTGATAGAGATATCAATCAACGAAATCGGAGCACAATTGCAGATTTTCGATTTTTCTGGCTCTGAATTTGTGGGCTATAGTTCAGTTGATTTTCAATAAAATTGAATTTTCTGCGAAATGTGTAGAAATGTTCGAGTGATTCAAACGATCGTTGGTATGGTGATTACGGGTCTCAACGCCTATTGATAGAGGTATCAATCAACGAAATCGGAGCACAATTGCAGATTTTCGATTTTTCTGGCTCTGAATTTGTGGGCTATAGTTCAGTTGATTTTCAATAAAATTGAATTTTCTGCGAAATGTATAGAAATATTCGAGCGATTCAAATGACCTTTGGCATGACGATTACAGGTCTCAACGCCTATTGATAGAGGTATCAATCAACGAAATCGGAGCACAATTGCAGATTTTTGATTTTTCTGGCTCTGAATTTGTGGGCTATAGTTCAGTTTATCTTCAATAAAATTGAATTTTCTGCGAAATGTATAGAAATATTCGAGCGATTCAAATGACCTTTGGCATGACGATTACAGGTCTCAACGCCTATTGATAGAGGTATCAATCAACGAAATCGGAGCATAATGGCAGATTTTCGATTTTCTGGCTCTGAATTTGTGGGCTATAGTTCAGTTGATTTTTAATAAAATTGAATTTTCTGTGAAATGTGTAGAAATGTTCGAGCGATTCAAATGATCGTTGGTATGGTGATTACGGGTCTCAACGCCTATTGATAGAGGTATCAATCAACGAAATCGGAGCACAATTGCAGATTTTTGATTTTTCTGGCTCTGAATTTGTGGGCTATAGTTCAGTTTATCTTCAATAAATTGAATTTTCTGCGAAATGTATAGAAATATTCGAGCGATTCAAATGACCTTTGGCATGACGATTACAGGTCTCAACGCCTATTGATAGAGGTATCAATCAACGAAATCGGAGCATAATAGCAGGTTTTCGATTTTTCTGGCTCTGAATTTGTGGGCTATAGTTCAGTTGATTTTCAATAAAATCGAATTTTCTGCGAAATGTGTAGAAATGTTCGAGTGGTTCAAACGATCGTTGGTATGGTGATTACGGGTCTCAACGCCTATTGATAGAGGTATCAATCAACGAAATCGGAGCACAATTGCAGATTTTCGATTTTTCTGGCTCTGAATTTGTGGGCTATAGTTCAGTTGATTTTCAATAAAATTGAATTTTCTGCGAATGTATAGAAATGTTCGAGCGATTCAAATGATCGTTGGTATGATGATTACGGGTCTCAACGCCTATTGATAGAGGTATCAATCAACGAAATCGGAGCACAATTGCAGATTTTTGATTTTTCTGGCTCTGAATTTGTGGGCTATAGTTCAGTTTATCTTCAATAAAATTGAATTTTCTGCGAAATGTATAGAAATATCGAGCGATTCAAATGACCTTTGGCATGACGATTACAGGTCTCAACGCCTATTGATAGAGGTATCAATCAACGAAATTGGAGCATAATGGCAGATTTCGATTTTTCTGGCTCTGATTTGTGGGCTATAGTTCAGTTGATTTTCAATAAAATTGAATTTTCTGCGAAATGTGTAGAAATGTTCGAGTGATTAAAATGATCGTTGGTATGGTGATTACGGGTCTCAACGCCTATTGATAGAGGTATCAATCAACGAAATCGGAGCACAATTGCAGATTTTCGATTTTTCTTGCTCTGAATTTGTGGGCTATAGTTCAGTTGATTTTCAATAAATTGAATTTTCTGCGAAATGTGTAGAAATGTTCGAGCGATTCAAATGATCGTTGGTATGATGATTACGGGTCTCAACGCCTATTGATAGAGGTATCAATCAACGAAATCGGAGCACAATTGCAGATTTTCGATTTTCTGGTTCTGAATTTGTGGGCTATAGTTCAGTTGATTTTCAATAAAATTGAATTTTCTGTGAAATGTGTAGAAATGTTCGAGCGATTCAAATGATCGTTGGTATGGCGATTACAGGTCTCAACGCCTATTGATAGAGGTATCAATCAACGAAATCGGAGCACAATTGCAGATTTTTGATTTTTCTGGCTCTGAATTTGTGGGCTATAGTTCAGTTTATCTTCAATAAAATTGATTTTCTGTGAAATGTGTAGAAATGTTCGAGCGATTCAAATGATCGTTGGTATGGTGATTACGGGTCTCAACGCCTATTGATAGAGGTATCAATCAACGAAATTGGAGCATAATGGCAGATTTTCGATTTTTCTGGCTCTGAATTTGTGGGCTATAGTTCAGTTGATTTTCAATAAAATTGAATTTTCTGCGAAATGTGTAGAAATGTTCGAGCGATTCAAATGATCGTTGGTATGGTGATTACAGGTCTCAACGCCCTATTGATAGAGGTATCAATCAACGAAATCGGAGCACAATTGCAGATTTTCGATTTTTGTGGCTCTGAATTTGTGGGCTATAGTTCAGTTGATTTTCAATAAAATTAAATTTTCTGAAAAATGTGTAGAAATGTTCGAGCGATTCAAATGATCGTTGGTATCATGATTACAGGTTCTCAACGCCTATTGATAGAGGTATCAATCAACGAAATCGGAGCACAATTGCAGATTTTCGATTTTTCTGGCTCTGAATTTGTGGGCTATAGTTCAGTTGATTTTCAATAAATTGAATTTTCTGCGAAATGTGTAGAAATGTGCGAGTCCTAAATGGCCATTTGCATTACGATTACAGAGGTCTCAACGCCTATTGATAGAGGTATCAATCAACGAAATCGGAGCACAATTACAGATTTTCGATTTTTCTGGCTCTGAATTTGTGGGCTATAGTTCAGTTGATTTTCAATAAAATTGAATTTTCTGCGAAATGTGTAGAAATGTTCGAGCGATTCAAATGATCGTTGGTATGGCGATTACAGGTCTCAACGCCTATTGATAGAGGTATCAATCAACGAAATCGGAGCACAATTGCAGTTTTCGATTTTTCTGGCTCTGAATTTGTGGGCTATAGTTCAGTTGATTTTCAATAAAATTAAATTTTCTGAAAAATGTGTAGAATGTTCGAGCGATTCAAATGATCGTTGGTATGGTGATTACGGGTCTCAACGCCTATTGATAGAGGTATCAATCAACGAAATTGGAGCATAATGGCAGATTTTCGATTTTTCTGGCTCTGAATTTGTGGGCTATAGTTCAGTTGATTTTCAATAAAATTGAATTTTCTGCGAAATGTGTAGAAATGCTCGAGCGATTCAAATGATCGTTGGTATGGTGATTACAGGTCTCAACGCCTATTGATAGAGGTATCAATCAACGAAATCGGAGCACAATTGCAGATTTCGATTTTTGTGGCTCTGAATTTGTGGGCTATAGTTCAGTTGATTTTCAATAAAATTAAATTTTCTGAAAAATGTGTAGAAATGTTCGAGCGATTCAAATGATCGTTGGTATCATGATTACAGGTCTCAACGCCTATTGATAGAGGTATCAATCAACGAAATCGGAGCACAATTGCAGATTTTCGTTTTTCTGGCTCTGAATTTGTGGGCTATAGTTCAGTTGATTTTCAATAAAATTGAATTTTCTGCGAAATGTGTAGAAATGTGCGAGCGGTCTAAATGGCCATTTGCATTACGATTACAGGTCTCAACGCCTATTGATAGAGGTATCAATCAACGAAATCGGAGCACAATTACAGATTTTCGATTTTTCTGGCTCTGAATTTGTGGGCTATAGTTCAGTTGATTTTCAATAAAATTGAATTTTCTGCGAAATGTGTAGAAATGTTCGAGCGATTCAAATGATCGTTGGTATGGCGATTACAGGTCTCAACGCCTATTGATAGAGGTATCAATCAACGAAATCGGAGCACAATTGCAGATTTTCGATTTTTCTGGCTAGATTTGTGGGCTATAGTTCAGTGCTTTTCAATAAACTTAGATTTTCTGAAAAATGTTAAGAATGTTCGAGCGATTCAAATGATGTTGGTATCATGATTACAGGTCTCAACGCAATGCCTTGATAGAGGTATCAATCAACGAATCGGAGCACAATTGCAGATTTTCGATTTTTCTGGCTCTGAATTTGTGGGCTATAGTTCAGTTGATTTTCAATAAAATTGAATTTTCTGCGAAATGTATAGAAATATTCGAGCGATTCAAATGACCTCTTAGCATGACGATTACAGGTCTCAACTCCTATTGATAGAGGTATCAATCAACGAAATCGGAGCACAATTGCAGATTTTCGATTTTTCTGGCTCTGAATTTGTGGGCTATAGTTCAGTTGATTTTCAATAAATTAAATTTTCTGAAAAATGTGTAGAAATGTTCGAGCGATTCAAATGATCGTTGGTATGGTGATTACAGGTCTCAACGCCTATTGATAGAGGTATCAATCAACGAAATCGGAGCACAATTGCAGATTTTCGATTTTCTGGCTCTGAATTTGTGGGCTATAGTTCAGTTGATTTTCAATAAAATTGAATTTTCTGCGAAATGTGTAGAAATGTTCGAGCGATTCAAATGATCGTTGGTATCGTGATTACAGGTCTCAACGCCTATTGATAGAGGTATCAATCAACGAAATCGGAGCACAATTGCAGATTTTCGATTTTTCTGGCTCTGAATTTGTGGGCTATAGTTCAGTTGATTTTCAATAAAATTGAATTTTCTGCGAAATGTGTAGAAATGTTCGAGCGATTCAAATGATCGTTGGTATGGTGATTACAGGTCTCAACGCCTATTGATAGAGGTATCAATCAACGAAATCGGAGCACAATTGCAGATTTTCGATTTTTCTCGGCTCTGATTTGTGGGCTATAGTTCAGTTGATTTTCAATAAAATTGAATTTCTGCGAAATGTGTAGAAATGGTTCGAGCGATCAAATGATCGTTGGTATGGTGATTACAGGTCTCAACGCCTATTGATAGAGATATCAATCAACGAAATCGGAGCACAATTGCGAGTTTTCGATTTTTCTGGCTCTGAATTTGTGGGCTATAGTTCAGTTGATTTCAATAAAATTGAATTTTCTGCGAAATGTGTAGAAATATTCGAGCAATTAAATGATCGTTGGTATGGCGGTTACAGGTCTCAACGCCTATTGATAGAGGTATCAATCAACGAAATCGGAGAACAATTGCAGATTTTCGATTTTTCTTGCTCTGAATTTGTGGGCTATAGTTCAGTTGATTTTCAATAAAATTGAATTTTCTGCGAAATGTGTAGAAATTTCGAGCGATTCAAATGATCG